>JTDE01000574.1:99336-138544 GCA_014338405.1 Paragonimus skrjabini miyazakii
GCCGATCAATCCGGGCTGCGTAAACCCGTCACCGGGGGAAATATGACCCGTGACATCCAAGACCAACCGAAGGTCATACGCAACCCTAACCGAATTCCTGAATCAGATCCCGTCCAGCTTCTGCACACGTTAGCACCGATCACCCGACCGATTGCGGACGAGAACGCGCCCCTGACCGACTGCACCACAATGCTTCGTCCTTTAGGACAACCGAGCAGCTGGCAAAAAGAGAATATGGCCAAACCGCGTCCATGGCTAAACGAAAAAGTTGGTTTTGTAGTTAGTCTACTTCAGATTGTTTGCTATCCGTTCTCACTGTGATTATCTCTCGATGTCATTTGCCTTACACTTCCATTTTGCAAGAACTGCTGCAAAATGCTTATCTCCTAAATGACATTCGAGTACAAATAATCAGCCTGATCTGCCGGTACTGTACAGGATTTTATTTCAACAGATTTTCGAAGTGCTCATTTTTATTCGACTTGCATAGAAGCATTCATCTGTAACATGACACATTAAATTTCCACAGAATGTCTACAGATCGCAGACTGAGCTCCCATGAGAAATTCTGAATTTCAGCTTAGTTTCAATCGTTATTATCAATCGATACTACAACTGAGTGCGATTCCGGCATGATATAGACTTGAACTTCGCAACTATATGCTTTCAACAGATGAATACTGCTCCGCTGTGTCAGTTTATAGTGTAAAACTAATTTGATTCCATCCATCGTCCATAGTGAGTTGGTAGAGGGAGGGCTGATCGAATAGTCACCGGATGTCATACCATTGAAGCGTCTCTTATCAGGCTATCTCAATAACAAATCCTATCGCGACAAACGAAACACTTTAGATAAACTAAAACTGATAGTATAGTTTAATGGTTACAAGTACTCTATAATAGGTTATTGTGTCATGACTAAGGCGAATGCTTTTGTGTATGCATAATAATAATGGGCACTTTCACATCTGTTGAATTGAAATTTACTCTACCACTTCTCGTGAGTTGTTTTTTTTTAAAATTGAATTTGACTGAAAATGGGGCATTTCGGTGTTAACCGTTGTTAACCTGTATCTCGCTCACGCAAATAAGGCGTGATCAGGAAGTGTTTGCCGACAAACAAGGCTGACCGAAACCTGTAGATCACTAAATGTTGTCCGTTTATTACGTTCTGTTATTTCGAAAGTTTGAGAAGGCTTGCTATCTATTATTCGATCGATCGCGTTTTACGTCATTCGCACCCTCAGTTTTACTAAATCTACTGTTATCGGAGCCTCTTTTCCTCAGGATGATCTGTCTTGTTTGTCAGTCTGTTCTGTTTCTGATAGGTATTTTTTGTTGAATTTTCCATTTTCTAAGATGTTTGGCTAGACAGTTTTTGATCTAGTTGATAACCTTGTTATCGACTACCAGTTCTATGGTTCTAATGCTTACCCGGTCATCCGGTTCACAAAAGCGTGTTTAGGTCAACACCCAATACCCACGACGTCATTGTTCCCTGCAGGTTGATCCACTGCTCGAGATCGCTAGTCGGGGTCATCCTTCTCTCCAGAATGCCATAAGATGATAAGAATCGTTCAGCTGACTAGATCTTGATAAACTTGCTCCGTCCGACTCATGTATTGAATAAACACAAACATCTTCACTTGTTGACATCGGTCCTAACCGAGAAGGGATCTTCTGGACCATTTTCACTTCTGGCTGTCATACTCCAGAACAATAGCTAAACAAGCTAAAATTCTGTTGAAATTGTTATTGATTGTTGAGTGCAAGTACACCACTGATTATGAGTGCAAATTTTCATGTTGCATAATGCATCCAACCAGCTGTTTCGATGGTACTGAAGCCCTTAGCCTTGATGACATCACCTTCTGCTTTTGCTTTATGGAGCGGTCGATACTGTAATGCCCCGTGACAACGTTATATCGGCCGGGCAACCTTGAGGCTTTTCTAGTTAATTCCGGGCCCAATGTGTAGAGTGGCCGTTGAACTACGCTTTATTGTTACACACTGAACGCACAAAGCTCTCACAAACTTGAATCCATTATTTCTATTTATCGTTTTTATATGATGTTTATTATTTTGTATCACTAATAAGTGATGTGGCAGATTTATGAAGTTAGATGAGACTCAACCGTGAAAAGTCAGGGCTTCGGCTGGATTCGAACCAGCGACAGAAACACCATGCCCCAACGCGGCAAGCGGTCTACCAGCTGAGCTACGAAGCCACGCCAGGAGCTCGGAAATTTCACATTTGGACTCGGTTACCCACCCGTCCCACTGTCTCATATGGAATCCACCAAATGATCCAGGGGATTGACTGCCCCGGCAGGATTTCTCAGACAGTTCACTCTGGAATCCACCAACGCCACTGTTGAGCATAGAATTTGTATTATTTATTTGTTCATTTGTTTATTTATATTCACGAATGGAGGAAAATCTCCGTGGTGGAAGTTTGAAGATATGACTCTCCAGATTGCACGAGCAGCCGTTTTTCAACTTCATAAACACTTGTTGATTGCGGAGAAAGCAGGGCACACAGGGCAGAAATGACGCTCCGTGTATGGACATTCATGCAACTTATGTGTCAAGCATGTGACAGGTCTGTAGGGAGAAAACGCGCTGATCAAGCACAGTATGTAGTGGGTGCGACTTGTCAGAAAGCATTTCTCGGAGACAATTTGTCGCAAGCCGTAAGGTGTTTAGAAGAAATGGGCTGAACTAGGTCAGATAAAGAGATGCCAGTGCTTTGAGACAAACCACTAAGAGAATATCTTTATCAAAAAGGCTGACAAACGCGACAGAATAATGTCGAGGGAAAATGCAACTGTTAGCAAAACGTCTAATTACGTGTAAGGATGTATGGATCCATTGTAACCACCAGTCGAAATGAGACATTGAGCTTCAGAAAAGAGTTGTTCATCGATGTGAACCAATCAACACAAATTAAACGTGTAATGTAAAGATACACTTGGTTGTGGAGCATCTTGGCGTCGGTTGAAAATCCATGTATGCAAAGGGATAACGATTGAATTAATGAATTGCAGTTTTTTTAATCGAAAGGAAATTTTATCCTTTGGCATTTTGATGAATTTGGTTCTGAGTTTCTGATCGGCGACCAGCACACTAACTCAATAATAGCATCTTGAAATATATTGCTTCTTTGGTTATGTGGAATCGTGCTTTCTAAACCTACATCGTTATTGTGCTTTGGAATAATTGTCTCCTTGAGTGACAGCATATCTTGATCAGAAGGAGAGTTGTAGTTATGATAATGTTAAATGGATTGAGAATAACACAACATTACGAGCAAGTTGTAGTACTCAACATTTCAACCACCTCGAATAGAACGGGATGGTTGATTGAAAGATGCTGAAGACGTTTAAACTCAACGACAATGTGCAGACGAGCACCAAAGTGAATTGTATTTCATTATTTAAACAGTTTTCAACAGCTCCTGGATCGTTTGGTGGATTCCATATGAGACAGTGGGATGGGTGGGTAGCTGAGTCCAAATGTGAAATTTCCGAGATTCTGATGTGGTTTCGTAGCTCAATTGGTGGGGCGCTTGCCGTGTTGAGGCTTAGTGTTCGAATCCAGCCGAAGCCCTGACTTTTCACAGTTGGGTCTTGCCTAAATGTATTGACTAAACGGGTTTAAGATGTGCCGGGTAAAAAAAATCAGGAAGAGCGTTACGATCGAGAATGCAGAGTGTCTTGTTGAAAAAATATAACACCGAATTCTTTGGAAGGTCTGACAATCTTACCCACCTCTATCAAGCCATCATTGATGCTCAATGTCGGCTCATGCTGCAGCTGATCTAGATGCAGTTGATACACTATTTGCTGTTTGCGGTAAACCCATTGTTTAACTACGTCATCTGTGGTATCGAAAAGACGTTCGGTTGTCGCTAAAAGGAAGGGTATAATATGCTTGTGCACGTTCTGTTTTGGTCTATGGTTCGGAAACGTGGTCTGTCCATAAAGAAGATATAAGTAGACTTGCTGTGTTTGACCATCGTTGTTTCCGCTAATTAGCCTACATTAAGTGGACTGATTGCGTGGGCAACACTGCGGTTCGCCTGCGCGTATTCCGGAATGCACGATCAATTGGTCAACTACCGACGTTGCGTAGCTTGCGATGGTTGATTCACGTACTCCGTATGCCAGCTGTCCGTTAACCCTACCGGGCATTATATAATGAGACCACCAACAATTGGGTTAAACCGCGTGGTAGTCAAGCAACAACGTGGTCACGAAATATGAAAACCGTGGTTGCTCCGCTTAACAGAGTAGGTTGGTGTCGCCTTCCTGGCTGGGGTCCTCGTGATCACTCAAGTCTCTGCTGAGAAACACCATCCGAGATGACAGTGTGCCATAGTCAATGGCATTTCTAATTCTTCGGCTTAGTCTTCTTTTATTAATTTTCAACCTTCTTAGTAACGTTTTCTTCTAGGGAATTCCATGTCACTGCCGAAGTGAGCGGCGACTCGAGCCACAGTACCTTCTGGTCAGGCTCATGGCTGCTATGATGATGATGATGAATTGACTGAGTTGAGGAGGGAATAAACAAGCACACAAGGGTATCTTTATCCTAGTCCCACTTTTTCCTGTACAGTTTACACATCAATATTTCCCCCTTCTTCAGACAGTCTCATTTGTACATCGTGTTCGTTCTGCCAAGTTTAACTTGAACTGTTCACGTCAATTGACACGCATGATTATCATTTTGTTGTCCTCTATTTCATTTCTCCTGAGATGCTAGTGTTTATTCACTTTGTACATTGACTGCCGTTTTGATTTGTTTTTACCCTGTTGATGACACATGGTCGCCTTCGTCACTGTTATCACTAATCACACTTTCTAAGTCAACTTATCGGATTAGTCAATGACTTGCTGACCTTTTTCGCTGTTCTATACTTTATTTAATTCGGTTACGTTTATTCACTGTCTTTTTTGGACAGTTTACAGAACGTCCTATTTTGTGCATGTTTGATGTCTGTCCTCTTTCTTTTCATTATCTCCCGTTTGTTCATAGATTCCTGCTTTTCGTTTGTCTGGGGCTAGCTTTCCAAGAACTTCTAACGATCCACCTTGTCAGTGGCAAGTCTATCGTGAAGGAGATTCTGAGGTGAATAGGCTGACATGGGCATCACAAATTGACGAAAAGGCGAAGGCGAACAGTGACCTCGATCACACGGAACAAATGTTAGTGTAAGTCTGTGCAAGGTTCGTTTTAACTTCGGAGCGTACATGTTTTGGTCAACTTTGGGATGTTGTGACCGCAGAAGACGCTTAGCCCGAGAATTCGTTTGTTGCGCAAACTCCCGTATAGGTCATGTCAAAAATCAAACCACAAACGCGTACACTCATTTGCACGTCAGACGTGCATTCACATACATCGAGTGACAGTACTTTGTCATTCGCCTTGGTTGAACTGCCATAGTGCGTACACACTATCCCGATAGTCTCTTCTTGTCCGTCGGCTTCCTGGTGTTCGGAGCTTGCCTCTTTGTTCCTGAATGCCGCCCGTGGGTAACATTCTACTTGCGAGTAGTATACTACTCACAATGAAACTGTCGGTCATACAACAGCTCTGTGGTATATCAGTATTGATAAATCAGCACCATCATATGACGCATATTCCGTGACCCAACTATACCTGTATAGATCCTCATAGGTTCTTTATCTTGTGTATTTGTCCAATTACTCCTTATATCTGGTCCTCTAGATAAATGGCGTGGTTACTTGTAAGTGAGCGTAAATCACAGGAAGTTCGATCAATCAGTAGAACTTATTCGTTTGATGACTTATTGAGAAATTTGGAGCATTGGGGTCCCCTTATCCTGTTCATCAAAACGAAAAGACTACGTATGTTGCGGGATGTCATTGTTTCGTGTAATTCATTCAGCCGCCTGCTTAAAATTAGTAATTGAAACATTTAAATACGATACAAACGGCGCACATTTGAACCGACAAAGTATTACAGTCCAAGTTAATATTTTTTGCGCTCATGCACCTTATCTTCGATGTTTGATCACTAAGACCTCACTGACGACCGGAAGTTTTATATTTGATTTACGTCGTAGTACGGTGAGCTAATTGATCGGGTTCATTATATCACCAGTCATCTGGATGTGCTTCGCAGTCAAATATAATGAGTCGCATTGTTTTATGTCAGCCACTGCTGTTGGGTACCAATGAAACCGTGTTGGTCAGACGTGGAAGACCAGCTGTGTATGCCCAAATTATTGATTCGTACTGTATTTTGACTCTCTGGCCAGTAATAGTTTGTCGGTTCAAGTGTACCTCGTTTGTATCGTATTTAAATGTTTCACTTGATAGTTTTAAGCAAGCTGCTGGAGAGATTAAGCGAAATGTTAACATCTCTCTGCTGAACTTGCATTGATTTGACATCTACTGCCCTTCCCGAGGGCAGGGTTACCAATGGAGAAGGTTTTCATGTTTAAGCGAATGAGCACGAGTGTAAAGCCGTTTCGATGATTGTTTCGATGATTGACAAGTTCACTAAACGTTCGTAGATAATGCGTTCCAAGAAACATGATAACAGTCCCCACGAAAGTGGTCGACCTAACACAATCGTTATAGATGCCTAACGACTTGTCCTCCTTACTCCGAATCTGTCATCGCAGTGACAGACTGAGCCTCGATTTTTCTGCCTAGATGATTGGATGCTATATAGCACCGTACTACGTAGAACTCCTCGTCAACCAATGTTCGCCTTTTTATACCCCTCCAGCAGAAGCGGTACACATATGTGCCACGTGGATCGAATCCAAATGCTATTTAAACGTCATCGCAATGTGTGAAAATATTGGCAAGTGAGTAAAATCACCTGGAATGTGATCGAAGGCGAAGATACTTTATTTTACTGTCATCATAAAGCATCTGTCTTTCTCTGTTGAAGGCTAGTTCAAGCTAATCACTCCTGTGGAGAACTTTTACGCTCCATCCACACACGTGCTATTCACGACCCTAAATCTACTTAACATCAGTTAATACTTTTTATCAAGCTCGATCTGTTTCTTGTATATCACATGCTGACGACTTGCCAGACCTGATTGTGTTTTTCCATCGTCTCCGCTATACGACGTTAACAGTACACCGGGCGTAGGCGGATATGCTCTGATCTTGTTGAACTCGAGTTACGTGTACGTCACAGAGTACACTCACGTGTCCGGTAAGTCATTTTTTGCACGCACTGTGGGCTGGTCATGCCCGTTTGAGTGCATGTAGAAGGGCATCTCTTTAAGCGATCTTTCACATAGTGTGTCCCCCTGCTCTGTTTGGTCAGTGAATCTTGAGGGTTGCCCTATTTCTGCACGCACTTACGGCCTAACGGCTGCTGTGTTTCGCTCCTCTTGGCTTTCACAGCCCTGTCTTTGCGTGCACTCTCACTTTAGTCCTGTCTTGCTCGCCCACTATGTAAATACCACCATTTCCGATGTCGGCTATTCTATCAGTTTATTTAGGTTATTGTCTTATCTTAACTAGCGTTTCATTTTCTCTTTCCGTCACTCATATCTACGCGTAATGCAAATGCAATAATAGTTCCACAAAACAGCTAACTTCCAAACGCAAAGGCCTTACGATTCTTGCATCATCCACCTCTGCAAACGCTGCTTCTGTAAAGTCAAATGTGGCACTCCGTCAACTGACCACTTTTACTGGATTACTCGGATCAGAACCCGTTTCTAATTCAACCAATCCATGCCCCGGTACACTGAGTTCGTGGGCTATCACTCTACCAAACTCTTCTGTCGAAGATTCCGGTTCTGTTAAAGTTTTGCAAGAGTTGAACTTTCCCAGTCTTCCTCGTGGACTGCTGTCAAAGGATGCCGATTTCGCATTCCCGCTAAATGTGAGTATTTTATTGTTTCAATTGTCCAAGCAAATCGATTATGTTTCCTTAACATCTGACTGACCGTGTCAAATATCGACCGTTGAGCGAGCTGCACTTCACAGAATATCTTTTTTCATGTTTACTGAAATTCGGAACCGTTAATCCGTAATATGAGTTAGTCGGTATTCATGCAGCAACTTTGCTTCCCCATTGCTCACATTTAACAAACCGTTCTTATTTACATAACTCATGGTTTTTCGTTATTAGCAGATAGTAGTCGACCAAGCTTCATCACATGGACCTTTAGTTAAGTTGTTTGTACACTAAAAACAGTTAATGAAGCGTGACAAGACAAGAGACAGTTGTCGTACTATTAATTGCAATCAGATTGCAAGATATATATGCCTTTATGTTTGTTGTTTCGGTTTAGAGGTTTTTTTATTAACTATGTATTTCTTGTCCACCTGTGGTCTCTCTACTTAGGCTGTTCTTCTTTGTCTTCATATGCGGGTTAAGCGTCATTATCCACCGCTGCTGGTTTGCTCTCGTTAATCATGACAATAATGCATAGTACGTATTGTAATCTGCAAATGGATTTGTGTACACTTGACCGGTGTTCCAAAACCTCACGTGATTCGGACGACTCGATACCACTCAATCGCCCTGACGGGGAAATAGTTATTGTTTGCTGACTTTCTGATCGGATTGGTTTTCACTAAATGTCATCTTGATTAATTTAGACGATCCCCTTTTCCTGTGTTGGGTTAAAGAAAGCAGAAACTTCGAATTATTCTCGTCAGCTGTGATAACCATTATTGGGTCTATGTATGGTTCACCAAGCTGGAAGTCCTTCCATTACGTAATTCACGTAATTTACCTAATTGTTTAACGTGAGTCTGATTTAACCCAGACTGGTCGTTTCCTGGTTTTGCGGAACAACTGGTATCACTGAGGTTCAGGCTGAGCAAAGAAATTCTTTTTCATCAAGCATGTTAGGAGCACAAAGAATATGTTTCCATTAGCAGTGCGGTTCTAAACACAGCTAAGTGATCCCACTGCCTTATGGTCTCTCTCAGCAAAACCAACTTTTATGGGGTGGAGCTCCAAAACCCGTTTGGTGCTGACCTCAACTCCTACCGATAGTTCCCGTAGCTTAGGGGACGTCAGACGTATGGCTCCGATTTATTCTGAACCGCATCTGCAGCATTTCTTGAGAATGTGAAATGGGGTTTACACGGAGTCTGCTGAAGCTTACACTTCGAAACATCGTTTTACGAAGGTAATAAAAACGTATATTTTATTAACTACTTGTAATTTATGAGTAGCCACTACGCATCTAGATAACTTTTAGGTAGGATGTTGATATGGCCTTGAAGAAGCGTCTGGCAATTTCCGACCCAAAAAAATGTTTTGATGTGAGTCGTGTTTGCCTGTGGCAACCATCTCACCACAAGCTCCATTGTCATAGTATTCAAGCGTGCGAAATACATACAAATCAATCCCTCTAATAGCCCCACTGTGCAGAGCTTTCATACAAATCCAGGTACACTTATAAGGAACGCTTTGTATATATTGGTCTACCAAATGCTGGTTACTTACAAACACAGGGTGGATAATTTTTCGCCACACCAATACTTTACACATACAAGATAACTGGGCCTGCTAGGTGACCACATATGTTTCAGCAGTACGTAGAACCTAACACATCAACCTGTGAGTGAACCTAGTTGGTGTCCATCACTAACTGTTAGTTGTTAACTAAGGTGAAAAGTCAGTGCATGCAAAAAGTGTGCCATCTGAACAAGCAGTCGGCGCACAGTGGTATACCTCAATTCGGTTCACGCGTGATTTGACGCTTTAGCCTTTGGGTACTGTTCTAACATGTTAGGTCGGCTAGCTAACCGATACATTCTAAGCGTGTGGTTGACGAAATAACTCCCAACAGACCGATTTAGTTGAAACTTAACGTGGAAGCCCAGTCTCAAAAATTGGCGTATTCTATCAGCTGACCGCTAGACAACGTCAGTGATTGAGTGAGTCGTCTGAAGTTATCAAGCATGGCGTCAGTAAGAGCCAAGTTTACCAATTATTTTACGATTAACAGAACATCTTCCTTACTCGGGCAGAGATTAGCAATGTCTCTGCAGTTTTCGTGAGGCCTAACATCACCATTGCCGTTTGGTAGCGAGTTGAATGTGCTCTATTTACTCGTTCTCCTGTCTCTGATACTGTATTGCGAGAAAAGATACCGCAGTTGGTTGCATAGCTGTATATGAATGTCTCTAAGAAGTACAGCTGTTGGCCGCAACGTCTCAGATTAGGATGTAATCTTTGTGGAGAACGTTAAGTGGTAAAGCTATAAAAATCAACTTTATATACATTTTATGCTACTCGTACAAATTGAGGCTACAAATTGAAGGATAGATTTTGATTAAATAGATCTTCATCTTTCTAATGGCATCGTTGAGTTGAAGTCTAGTATTGGCGCTGTTAGGTACGTATCGTAAAAATTTCAAGATTCATATATGTTCTTCGGCGTTTAAAACTTCATCGGTTATCAATCAAATGTGAGGTGATTCTGTAGGAGTTGACCACGCTGTTTCTAAACCATATAGGATGTAAGCTGGTAAGCCTTCAGAAATGAATGTACAGCCATCAATCATATTGACAAGGTACTTGCATGTGAGCGACCAACCTTTGCGACAAAGTCTCGCTACTAGTACTTACAAAGGTCTACGACACAGAGCACCTCTCGGTTGGCTTACAGATCGTATGCAACAATATCTCTTTAGTAAAATAATCTCCCGAGCGTGTAACTGAACAGACTGAGTGTTCAGTGAACAATAGATCGCAACTCACGATATGGACCGTGTCTGGAGCGAAAAATATATCAGGTTGACAGTTCTGGAGGTGTATTCCGTGGTAAGCGTTTTCAGTGCTTCTTACAGTGTTGTTAACTGCTAACTAATGAACTGAAGCTATATGGTAGACGAACATCAGCTTTGAATCTCTGCTCACGTACTCTTGGTCCGGGGAAAACTTTTGTTCATCGAGTTAACTTTGCATGTGACACTTTTTTGGTCCGTAATTGTTATGCATTCTCTGTCTATTGAGTGCGACAAATTCAAAATGTCATTGAACGAGTTGCAACCGATTAGATGGTTCCGCTGGAAGAATTCGCTGATTGATGCGAGTGTAGTGAGGACGATCGATCGCACTATACTACGCTCACCACTACCATTAAGTAGTGAGGCAGGAGCACGGCTTTTAACATTGAAGTAGCCGCGAGAAAAATACAAGAAGCATTGGAGCGCAGCGTAGCATGAACTAACTCTCGGTACATAAAGGAGCTGAACATTGATGGCCGTGGCAACCGTGACGTTCTGAGACCAGTGTCGTACACAGATGAATGTTTTTTTGTTTGTAGTCGTATTGAAGCGCATAACCCATGTATTAGTTTCCTGAGTAAACAACCTTTGAGCCATCCGCGTTCTTAGCTCACAACACTAGTAGGAGGCACTTTTTAGGAATGCCAGTTTTTAGTGCTACTATGTGACCACTTTTTTCAGCCGCGGAAGTACTTATGATCTAACAGTAAGGTTGATCGAATCTATCAAGTGAATATAAATCGGTTCACACGCATAAGGAACGATTTTGATGCCTTAAGAATAGAATGTAGGATTGCAAATACTTGTTCTTCACGATTGAAAGACAGTTAATGCTATGAACAGTTCGAATCAAATCGATTATTTTTGAGCACAGACAAACGAACATGCAAGGCAATCAAATTTAGATACTAACAATTACTTGGTTAATCTAAGTAAACCCGGTTGAATACGCGATTGCCTGTGTTATGATATTATATTGCTCGTCACGGATACGAGATAGAAAGAAATCAACATGTATCACCATTTCGATGTATTTAATGTTTCTTGCGTTATCGTCCCTATTAATCTAACGCATTTCCAAGCAGTCTGAGCAATTTTTTATATGATTTTAGCAGACACTGTCTTCATCGAACCAACTGACTATGGTTTAAATTGTTAACCTCACTGAGAAGTCCTGATCACGGGGTTATCGATTGGATTGAACAGAATGATTCTGTTCATTCTTCGGGCAAACTGAGCATTCGTGCAAGGTTGTGGTTGGGCGTTTTGGTATGAGTATTGTGAGGTTACTGGCGTTGTGGTTTAACACACCAGTCTCACAAACACGAAGGCCTGAGTGCAAGTTCCGATCCGGACGAGGATGTGCACTACTGATGAGCTCTGCTAAGAACAAAACTCAAGTCTAGTGTTTCCTTTCGAAGTAGGCTAGCCGAAAGGCTTGTCCTAATGCGAAGGCTGTGATCAACTGTGGGTGATGGGTACTGCGTTTGATCCATTATCCGTTCTGAAGAATAGTTCCTACGAATTGCTTTCTGTGCATCGTAGCCTCATAATCTACTGTCAAGGTTTGCCCTGCTGTTGACAACGATCACGTCGACAACGCTGAGTCTGAGTGCTACACGTACTTGTGTACTGTGACATGCATCGATCTGGCGCGTGACTGTAATTGAATTTGCTATCATGGCTATTAACAATGACCACTATCTTTTCTTTAGGGGGGGACGTATTGTTACACTCCAGTCTAAAATCAATGGTGCTGTGATTTCCCTGTCTACCGATTGATCGCCTTGAGAGTGCAAATCTTGTAGGTTGCTGTTCAAAACATTTCAGTTTTCGCGACACTGACTATCATGCGAGGTCGGACACGGTTTCCACCTTCGAATTTGTTGAAAGCTTATGTTGAGTTTTGTTTGACCTGATATCACCCAGTCGACAACAGCTCCGATTATAGCAGCGAATGTTGCATAGTGTATGGGTTGAAAAC
Source organism: Paragonimus skrjabini miyazakii (assembly GCA_014338405.1). Taxonomy (NCBI): domain Eukaryota; kingdom Metazoa; phylum Platyhelminthes; class Trematoda; order Plagiorchiida; family Troglotrematidae; genus Paragonimus; species Paragonimus skrjabini miyazakii. The sequence continues at coordinate 112,072 of JTDE01000574.1, forward strand.
TCAACTTGTAGCTTGTTACTCCCCGATCAGTCTGTTGACACACACGTACCTTTCGGATTTGTTAACCCGAGAAATGTTGAATTTCTCACGTTGTTCCGTTGTTTGTTTGTTTTCTAATTACATTATCGCTTGTTTTTTCCAATTTCTTCATCTCTGTTCTTCATTAGCTCATTTATGGGGGTGCGGAGGAAATGTGTTGGGAGATGCATCATGGAACCCACTGGGTTTCGACCACTTCTAACACGGCCAGTCAGCTTCCGCTTCCGCCCGACTGGAATTGGGACGAAGAAGAGGCACAAATTTTGCACGAAATCGACACAATCGTGCAGCTGACCCCAGAAGCACCGAAGTGCACGTACACAGACCAACCAACGGGTACTTCAAGTGAGTTGGGGCTTTTGTTTCTTCTGTTTTATAGTCTCGAAATTCAGTACACCGCTTTTCACCGCAGAACATTCACGAACTATGTTCAGTGTTTTCGACAAGGTTTGTCTGTTGTAGAGTGGGACACAAACTTATTCAGTAACTATACCTTACTGTCAGATTCAACAGACTCAACTGGTTGGGCGTATAATTTTAACAATCTCTTCAGAATAACACATAACTTTCGCTCATGGATTTCCGGTTTTTGACTACACTAAAGCTTTGAAATAATAGCCGTTTTCAGAGAGTGGAAACAAATACGTAGTTTATAGTCATGTTTAATATTTGAAGATTAAGCGCCGATTTCTTTCATTCGTGAAGAAAAACGCTGCCAATGTCATATGCTTCCATTGTTGTTTGTTCCTAAACTCTTCTAATGAAGATTGGAATTCGCTAGCTTTTGTAATCACATCTGGTGTTTTTGCGCGCCGCAGACAACGAGTTTTATCAAACTCATTGAATGTGACACGAGTTAACAATCTTGCTATGACTTCTTCTTCTTCATGCTGGTTGTCTGCATTCTTCGTTGTTTTGTCCCGTAAGTCCTTACGGCATGTGGTAAAGTAACCGACGTATTGTAACGTTTAGTACAAACGCGGCAACTATCACATGCTAACTTAGGCACAAGAGTGAAAATCGACATGTACACGTTAATTACGGATAAGTAAGCAAAAGCATGATTGATCAATCGGATCAGTGGGAACTGACGCCTGGACATGATTGAGGCAAGGCAAATAGTTGGTCAGCTCTCCGGCGAATAGCGCCCACAACGCACACTTATCGTGTTTTCAACGCTGAACACCCGCTTCACCGTTCTGCGGTCATTAACTATACTCACGAACGCGTTGCTTTATTATGAGCTTCGAACCACTGGTCTAAGGCAAACTTACCTTGTATCCATAAATTTAATGGTTCCCCTTTTCTCTTTTCTGAAGCCCTCTTGCATTTTCTCTTTCTCCTTTTTCCTCTTTCTTTTTGTTCTTTCTAAATTCGTACTTATCTTACTCTGCTACTTGGTGGACCTACGTCAGACCGAGCCCTATTGCTCATAGGTATGGTTCAACGCTACAATTTGTGATAATGATGATGTTTTAATGGGAATTCCATATGATATTAATCAAGCAACGATACACAGTTTATGAGCTCAGTTACAGAACGATGCTGCTAGATGTAAACGTCACCTCCGGTAGCTTCTTCACAGTATGCATTGAAAACTGTGAGATCAGCGAATCAGTGGCAAAACGAAATTAGGCAATGAACGGCATGCCTAATTACCCGTGGCTTCGCTCTTTGTTCATACTAGCCCCGCAGATAACATGTACACATACGCACACATACACGATGTAAAATTTACGTGGTCCACACTCTGACTTCCCTTGTTTATCAACACTGTCAGATCAGTAGCACATTGACCGAAGTTGCACGGCCTCTTTCGTTTACGACCTACTAATTTTTGGTGTTCCTGAAAAAGGAAAGGAGGTTGCAGTGAAGAGATCCGATTTGTTTATCACATTAGTTATCATTTTGATAGTTTGACCTGGCACTGACCGTCTTGGAAGATAGTGTCGCTGTCTCGCAAATCCTAATGAGCGTTTGGCTGACTCTTCATGCCGTTTCACTGGCCATTGTATAGTTTACTTGTAAGGCGATTACGTTCTCATCGTTACTGTCAATCTGTTTCAATTTCGGTACATTTGACCTGGTGCTTCACCTCAGACACACATTCCAAACACCGATCACTATTTGGTCTCATGGTCATAGTATGTTGTTAATGATTGTTCAAACAGTAATTTTAGCTTAACATTGGGGTATAAAAGTTTGACCGTCACTCTTCTATCGCTCATTTCCTCTGTCCCATTCCTCTTTTATATTAACCTCACTGTGAGACAGTATTTTCACGCCTTGCCACTTATCCCTCATGACTCTCCGTTTGTTTCCAGGAGTCTTCCCTTCGGAAGACCATTGCCTTGAACAATCTGGTTGATTTTTGTGTGCATAGTACCAACACTATTGGGCACTTTAAGGATCATTTTGTGCCCTTCCCCCATTTCACCGTTGTACAATGAACAAGTATTTCGTAACACGGATTCACTACGTGTACTCCCGTAATATTTGATTACGTGAAAATTAAAAAGCACTCATGCACAAAATTGCTAGAGTGGTAACAAACTTGTGGTGTCTATCAAATTCATAACAATCCTACTATCACAGTTAGTCACCTTTGCGCACAAAGTTGTGGCTGTTGATTAGCAGGCTGAATGTCTCCGATACATTTGAGCAGTCAATAATTTCCTTTATGCCTGAACTTTGAGTCTGAATCCATCCACTGGCTTATCTCTGACCCTGTGAATCGTTTACTTGGTGAAAGAACTAGCAACTGTATCTGTCACAACGAGACTGGACCTTGAAGCGGTGTAACGTGGACCTTGAAGCGGTGACCTGTTGGGCTAAACTGTACGGTGTGGCCACCACACCGATAGTCATTCATGCCAGGCAGGCCAGTAGGTAGAGGTCTGACAAACCAGTCTCCTGGTCTTCCAGGTTGGGGCGTGGAAGAAGGTTGGCATCTTTTTCCGAAAAATTCATCAGTTCTGGTGCACTGCCACCCACCCCCTGCCTTGCGGTATAGGCTTTTGAGCCAAAGGCTTTGGTTGAGAACCCTAATCGTTCTCCTGTCTAGGTTTGGGCGCCCTGGCAGTATCTCAGCCCACACACAACCATGAATAAAAATCATAACACAAGTAATTCCATACTGCATCGGCCGTCTCGCAGTATACACCGGGTCGCCCTATCTACCGCATACAGCAGGGTGAATAGGCGAAAATATGCTACTGCTGACACCTCCACTGTCCTATCAAATTTAATTCTCAGGTCCCTCCCGACCTCCATTTCTGATAGTTACTCCACAGGTCCCACAACAGATGTACCTAATCGTGGTAACACTGAGCCGGTAAGTTCCCTCTCTTGCCATTTAGCTTCAGGCCTCCCTCGCCCCTTGCTTAGACCTAGAATGCGAATTAACGTAGGTGCCTTCAACGTTCGCACTCTAAAACAGATAGGTCAACAGGCCGCTATCGCACGGACGTTAGACTCGTTGCATGTCGATGTCTGCTGTATCTCGGAAATTAGAATCCAGGACAGTAGTCAGCGTATGGAACTAACAGCACCCGCATTGTCTACCCGATATTGGTTATACACTTCAGGTGACTCCATGGCCGCTGTTACAAGTCAGGCTGGTGTAGGCATCGTCTTTAGCTCGACGGCCGCAGCCTCATTGATTGATTGGTTTCCTGTTAACAGTAGACTTTGTGCCGTCCGCTTGGCAGGTTCCCTTAAGACCAACTCTAGACGCAAGACTTTCAGAAATTTATTTATTGCGTCTGCTTACGCTCCTACTGTCTGTAGTGACATCGGCGTCAAAGACGCGTTTTACTCGGATCTGGCCGCTCTTCTTCGGTCGACACGTGGCTCTAATATTGTCATTCTGGCCGGAGATATGATTGCTCAGGTCGGCCGCTTTGGTGGGACCGAATATCGTTTAGGTGGCAGGTTTGGGATAGCGTCACATCGGTCAGATAATGGTGGGCGATTGTTGCAGCTATGCGCTGAGCATAAGCTATTTTTAGCCAGCGCTAGTTTTGGGCATCGTGCACGTCATTGCTATACTTGGCGCCCGCCTGCTCCGAATCGGGCCTGGTCTCAGAAAGACCACATAGCTGTTGGTTACAGATGTCATGGTTCCATTCAAGACTGTCGTTCTTATTGGAGCACGTACTTAGACTAAGATCATGCATTAGTATGTTGTCGTTTTGTTGTTACTTTTGCTGGTCAACGACCCCACCGACAGCAACGACTAGCTGTTGAGAAACTGGCTTTGCCATCGGTAAAGCATAAGTACCAAACCAGCTTAGAAAGCTGCCCTAGTGATAATCACTCCGAAGACCTTAATAGCTGCTGGACACAAATCTCACAGGCTATTCAGAAAGCAGGTACTGTAGCATGCGGCGCAGGGGTACATTAGTTTAATAAACATTGGATATCAGAGAAATCTCTGGAGTTGTTAGAAGCCAGACGGACGGTTCCTCCTGGTAGTTCACATAATAAGTCTAGAAGAGATATCCGTAGGAAGCTGAAACGTAGTCTAAAGGCTGATCGTGAGGCTTGGTTATTGGAAAACGTTAAATAAATGGAAATCGTTTTTGCTCCAGAGAAAACCGGCAAACTATTCAAGCTGATCCGTGCTACTGGTCCCAAGCGATCGTCTGTCAATGAAGCTATCAGTGAGACAGATGGCACACTAATCTATAATAAGTCCAGAAGGTTAGAACGTTGGGCGGAACACTTCGAGAGTCAATTTAGCTGGCCTCCTGCTTCTACCGTGCTGCCTCCACAAACTTATGATGTAACGCCCTGGTCGGTAGATTTAGAACCACCCACTGAGACTGAGATTCGCATTGCATCTCGGCTCTCAATCGTAATAAGGCTGCTGGTTCAGATGATCTCGTGCCGGCACTTTTTAAAGAAGGTGGAGAGGTGTTAGTCGAGGCCTTGACTCAGCTGTTTCAACTTGTGTGGATGACGGAGATCATCCCTCCGTGCTGGAGTTACGTGATAATAGCTCCTATATTCAAGAAAGGTATCGGGAGCTCTTGCGAAAACCATAGGGGAATTAGTTTGACCCCAGTCATTTCTATGGTTCTGGCATCCACTGTACTTCGTCGACTCACTCTTCTATCGCTCATTTCCTCTGTCCCATTCCTCTTTTATATTTCTCGACTATAAAGGTGCGTTCGATTCGGTGGATCGATCTACACTTTTAGAGTCGCTTAAACGCATGGGTGTACCGACCAAGTATGTAAACATACTGTCGGCGCTTTACTCCAATACTTCTACTCACGTTAGGGATTACGGTGAGCTATCTGGCAGTTTGAGCACCAGGAGCGGCGTTCGTCAAGGCTGCCCTCTTTCACCATTTTTGTTCAATTTCGTCATGGACGGTATAATGGTGTATTGTCTGGGGCACTCAAATGATGCTGGTGTGGACCTCCTACCTGTTGGAAGGCTGACTGATCTTGATTATGCTGACGATAAGGTGTTGCTGTTTGACAACTTTCAAGCAGCACAAGCAACACTAAATGCAATTTCGCGTTCTGCTAAGTACTTCGGAATGCGCTTTGCAGGCTCGAAATGCAAAGTGCTTCTGCAAGAATTCTGTGATTTCGAAGATTTAATGTTAGATAAGGAAATCATGGGGGTTGTTGATCGGTTTGTATATCTGAGAAGTTGCATCAGCGGTGGAGGTGTAGGGAATGAAATAGAGGGGCGTATTTCTAAGGCTAGGGCGGTGTTTACTAATCTGAGGCACTTATGGCGACAGAAGGGTATCTCTCTGAAACTTAAGGGCCGCCTATATCAGACGACAGTGAGGGCTGTATTACTTTACGGCAGCGAAACATGGCCGATCAGAGTAGAGGACGTGAACCGTTTTCAGGTGTTTGACCATCGATGTCTACGTTCATTCGCTTGTATCGGGTGGCACCAACGAGTGAGTAACGAGGAGGTTAGGAAGCGGATGTTTGGTACTGATTGTCAAACGAGTTCTTTCGTTCAGTCCTTACAATTGCACAGACTTAGATGGTTAGGTCATGTACTAAGGATGCCAGCTAGTCGCTTGCCACACCGAGCACTGTTTGCCGACGCTGCGACCAACTGGCGTAAGGTGCGAGGTGGACAGCTGACGACCTGGTGCAGATAACTGAAATCGTTCACGAAGGGGTTGGGCACTGTAGATCGGGTTCGTCTCCCGGGCTGGAACCCTCGCGACTCACAGGGTCGGTGGCTTGAGACGTTAGGTGAGATGGCGGCTAACCGAGCTCAGTGGTGTGAATGTTGTCGATGTTTGGCCGAGTTGTCTGTGAAGTGAGTGCACTTAATGACACGGAGCGGTGAGGAAGCTGTCTTGCTGATGCCTTATTTTCACTTGCAGCTCGGTTGTTTGTTTGCAAGGTGTAGGCGCCTTGGTGTTGTATATTTAAATGTAGACGTAGCTATTTTTTAGTGGTTAGGTCCCTTCCCCTCCCCTTTTATTCTTCCCTCTTCGTATATAGGGTTTGTTTCTTCTTCTTCTTCAGTGTGAACCACTGATGTATTGCTGTCTATGATTATGAGCAACTGTATACGTGGGATTACATACAGGATGTAGTCATCGGTTACTGTAGAATGTACCGCGGGGAAGCACAAATCAGAATGCCTAAACGTTAAATACCGATTATACAACTGCCTCGAAACTAACTAAGATATCACGCCCTGACCACGGTCTTCCTAATCGCTGCTCGCGCGTTGACTGCAGGTTATCCGAACACTGCTCAAACGACAATTTTTAACTACATCAGGGCGTTCAGTTGTATATGTTGTCAATGTTACGAATAACAGATGCACTGCAAATAGAACAGCCGGTTTTAACCACTCTGATACATGACAGTTCGTCTTGAGTCAATCAGGATGATGTGTTGATGACCGGATCAATTGACTTATCTAACCTAATCTGCATTTGTTCTTTCCAACTACAAGGTTTTTATCCTTGTCTTGCTTTCATACGCTGTCAATCTTCTGTTATCAACAATTCGACCAGAGTATCTTCCAATTCGTATGATTGCCCATTTCTTACCCGTTCGAAATTCCGGTATCAGTCCGCCCAATCTGATTCTAAGATGAGATGGCACAGACGAATCTACCTATTGATCGTTCATAAGCGATGAACTTCTATCTATCCGTATTTCGTTCGTGAACATATAGGTGTAAGTTATGGTATTTTCGTCGTTACTTTGTAGTCAACACATGGGATTCAAGTGTTCAAGTTGATATAATCTAAATCATCGAACTACTTTTAATGAAACGGTCCCATTTGCCTTCATTGCCCTGCTCACTTGAGCTTCTCACATTGATACTGTAGCTGTAACTCCAGAGAAAGTTACATAGGCAAAACCGAAAGATGCCTGATCTCCAGAGTGAAGGAACATTTATCTTAATGGGTGCAGAAGTCTGTGTTACCGGAGAACGGCAATGCTGCTGAAACACGTAAACAGCCAGTTTCATCAGTCGCTAGACACGTTCTGACCACTGGTCATACTATCGATCCAGCTTATGCATTCAGAATCCTGTTGCGTCATTCTAATTCAAGATTCCTAAGATTTGCTGAAGCTGTAGCTGTTCGTGAACCTGACCCTTCCCTGGACCTAGTGACTTATCTCAACCCGCTTATTGATTGTCAACTCCCTGAATTGTTTGTTATAAAAAACCGATCCATGTTATTATAAATTTGGTGCTGACGAGTCAATATGAAATGCTTGCATCTACCAGTTCTCGTATTCCAACTGTTTTCTTCAAACGTCTGATGAGAACTGATTGTTTCAAAGATTATATAAGCGTTTACTTTTGTATAAACTACATCCCTGTTCATCTTCACCGCTTTGTCTGTAGACAAGGATGAAGTTTTTTATTTTGTGCATCTTTACAGTTGTGTACACTTATCGCAATGCCCTCCGGCACTTTGGTTTCGCTAAGTGATTGTGTTGTAAACTCTCCTAAACGATAGGCTGGTTCGTTCTCGATCTATTGGTGCCCTTCATACAAATCGGATTGTCGTCCCAGTACTAATTAACACGGAGAATCTCGGTCTCGAAAATACCACAACCGTCCCGCGATTTGCTCCCAAGATAAACCAAAAGTCGCGTACAATGGAAACCGTTTTGTTCCGCCTCAACACGTGCGCGACAAAGGCGATAATTACAAAGTATTTGTATGACGCATAATGTCCAACCGTTCCCAAGACATCAAGCAGAACAGTTATCGAGAAAAAAAGAGTTAGGGTCACTAATGAGCATAGCAGCATAAAAAGTCTCGTCCGCTTTGCACAGTTCCGATAATTAGGACTCAGTAAATCGTTTTTTTCTTTCCCAGAACAGTCTGTTTGCGTCTGCACTATCCATCTCTAACTCTCGTTTGTCCTTTCAGCTCGATTGACTCTGATCAAGCTTCTGGAGGCGTTTGCACTGAACACTAACTCAGCAAAATGATCACCTCTCCAACTAATATAGATTGTTCATTTTTATAATCCCACCCACAATCTGTCCCCCTAGAACAGAACCAGACTGATGAGTTCGGTATCGCGTTGTATTATACATATTTTTGTTCCAACCGATACAAGCATTTTCACGTTACTATCAGTGCTTTGTGCTAAAAATAACCACAGCTGGCAATATCGTTTTCTTACAAAGTAATACGCTAATTAATTGTATAATGTGAATTTTACCCTCTACGCTAACGATATTGTTCTCCGAACTTCACTTGCATCAGCTACGCCAACTGCGCCTGTCTACCTTCTGCGTGCACCCCAATGCTTCTGCAGTTAGTAGAGGGGTGCAGTTGATGGTTAAATTGAGCCCCCGCATTTCACAGTAGAACGTATTCAATAACATATTGTTGACTATGCACGACATACACTATGACAAAAGTGATTTCCTAGCTAGCTAGAGGTGCAAGCGGACACACTGTACTCACTTGGCACCATGACTAGATTAACTGATCTGCATACGGCCACTTCCACAAATCAATGCGTCCGTGACATGTGGATACACATTCCGCAACCTGCTCATTCGCCCGACAGCGGGGAGCAAATGACCGATTTAGTGTCGGTCTATCGCAATAACCAGACTGCCCGGGCTGATGCATTGATTATGTTCAAGGTCATTGGTGGTCGACTTCGTGTACCCGCAACGCCCAAAGGCATGGCTTGTGTGCTTCGTGGAGCAATGGTTATGTCAGATCAGCTGGGCCGACCGATGCGAGCAAGCCCGTGCACGTGACCACTACAACAATCCTCCGAATTGGCTTGACCAAACGGGCAACCAGTCAGGTGAAGCATGGCCCAATGAACGTGTTGTAACTCGATATACGGTCTACGAGCGTGTAAACAAACAACAGAATAACGGTTAGTGAGACGGTAGATAACGGAACGACGTTCAACGGTAATGAACAAATGACTACAAAGTATGCATGATTAATATGTATCTTCCCAGCCAACCCAACCATTTGAGGCTAACGAACGAACACAGAGAAAAGACAGGCCTCCGGACAGATCTACTTTGTGTCACTCAATCCGAAGACACGGTCACAAACGAGATCACATTTAAAGGGTTTGTGACCAATCAGGACACAAAGACAGAAGTGGTCCAGACGAAGATCCAGACGCTACAGTAATGTCCCAATTAGAGGACGAGCGTGTAGGCTGAGAACGCTCGTGAAGGACGAAGTGGCACATGGTCTTGCCGACTATGAAGGTCAATTCGAACAGAATGAGATTGGCCTTTGCAAAGGCGAATGAAAACAGTATTTTCGGGGAATTGGGTTCTTCCGCAACAGAACGACGCCAGCGCGAGAGGCAAGTCGATTTATTATCGATCGGTGGTCGGTTAGGAGCTTTATTCTGAGTCCATTAGCGTAGCTTTGCTGTGAGACAGAGCACCCCCTAAAAATACGCCAGTGTTGCGCATTGGCTCCACAGATTCCTTGTATCTGTTTCTCAGCAGTGTTTCCCATATGTTATTCTGTTTTCATTCGTTCTGCTCTGATCAAGATTGGTCCGAGCGCACGCCAACGTCAACGGAGAATGTCCCGACTTGCACATCTTAGTATACGACCTTGCTCATATGCATTGAGGTTAAGTTCAGCAAACAGTACGGACCAATTTTGTCAGCGTAAAAATACCTCACGTATGCCGCTTGCTTGCATTGGAGCTGGCCAGCTGATGTCGACTGATTGACTCGTTTCACCGTTATTTCCTTATGCACTGTACTTAATGTGCTCATCCGCAATTGACCAGCTGAAACGAAATGTTTCATGCCATACTTGTAAACCGGGATTCGATTTCCCGCCGCACTTCCAACTGTCCAATCAAACCGTATTCTCTTTTCTACACTAACCAATCGAACACTGAATGTTAAGTCGATCGTACCAGTGTGGATGAATTCATGCAAATTGTGTATCACCCAGCAAACTGTGGATGTGAAAACTTTGATCGAATTCAAAAGGGTTCACAAAACAGAGGTACTGTACAAATGAGTTAAACGAGATGGATTTCTACGTGAATGTGGAGTGACTAGCAATCGCAGCTATGGGTTGCCTATAAACAGTAGGACAGCAATAACAACAAACTAGCCAAGATCGTCAAAACGTCCAACCAGAACTAGCAATAACGTTAAGTGGTTTAAGGAAACAAGGAAATAAACAGGTCAGGTTTGGGGTATTCGGATAGAACATAGAAGTTACGTAGAAATAAGTATGCCAGTCCGGCATCAAACAGCAACAGAGTTCAGTAAGCAAAAGTCGAGATCAAAATGAACATTGGAGATAGTTTCATGAAAGGAAGACAAACGTTAGTATCAAGTTTCATGCTACCGTATGGGTCAGGAATGAACTAACACAGTAGTTGACGAACCATAACTAACTACTGTTGTTTTCATAGTAGCTCATGAAATCTTGAATGGTCGACAAAATGAGGTGTATTAATGCAATGCGCGCGACGGCACGAAAGCTTATATCTACTAATGAAGCTACGTCCGTCCGCTAATCGGCTCGGAGTGAAGTGTCCAACTGACCACCGATCGATAATAAAATCGACTTGCTCCCCGTGCTGACGTCGTTCACTCGGCCATGCCTCATCTAACTGGCAGCCCGTTTGGTCAAGCCAATTCGAAAGTTAGTTGTAGTGGCCACGTGCACGGGCTTGCTCGCATCGGTCGGCCCAGCCGATCTGACATAACCATTGCTCCACGAAGCACACAAGCCCTTTGGGTGTTGCGGGTACACGAAGTCGACCACTACTGACCTTGAGCTTAATCAATACATCAGCCCGAGCAGTCTGGTTATTGCGACAGACTGACGCTAAATCGGTCATTTGCTCCCCGCTGTCAGGCCAGACAGTCAATTTGCCTATCGGGTGAATGAGCAGGTTGCGGATTGTGTATCCACATGTCACGGACGTACTGATTCATGGAAGTGGCCGTATGCAGATCAGTTAATCTAGTCATGGTGCCAAGTGAGTACAGTGTGTCCGCTTACACCCATACCTAGTAGTGTTGTTCTTTGCCGTAACGTCCCCCAGCTGCAACAAAAACATAATCAAATCACTTAAACTACACAACTGCTCAAATGGTTAACCGAGAAGTTCTGGTTTCGGAACGTCGTTCTGCAGACCCATTAGAGGTAAGATTGTCGCATTTCGCCCATCGGCTGGCGGTTTTAGAAAATAATTCTTCAGAAACTCGAGTCTCGTGTTTGTTTTCGTAGTGGGCTGGCTAGAAAGTCTATCTGGATACGAGGGCTGCGATCAAATACCAATGTTATTCAACTTGGAGTCACCAAACAGTCAGTTGTCAACGCTAAGAATGTGTTATCTTAAATCACGTCGCCTAATGTTGTGAGCCAAGAACGCGGATATCTCAAGGGTTATTTATTTCAGATAAGCAACACGTGGGTAATGCGTTTCACGAAGACGACGAACGAAAACACTCATCTGGGCCCAGACAGTCGCGGTTGCCACGGACGCCTATGCTCAGTTCCTTTACGTACCATGAAACATGTCGTGCGATGCTGCACTCCGATGTTTCTTTCTGTATTTTTCCTGCGGCTACTTCAATATCAAAATCCATGTTCTTCCCCCACTACTGAATAGTAATGGTGTGAGTATTATAGTACGATCGCTGCTCCTCACTACGCTAGTTCTACTGGCTTGCAACGATAAAAAACAACACATTTTCTAAAGCCATCCGAAATATATGAGAATAGAAAGGTTGTAGCCTTTTTAAAACTGATATCGTCACTGAGTCAGTACGGTGAGTCACCATACTCTATAGGGTTAATATGAAAAGAGGGGAACTGGTTGTTTCCGATAGTTGAACAAAACAAAACACAAAGAGTGGTATATGGAAACATTTCGTATTGACTCATAATCACCGAATTCACAATGACGAGTCGGTTTTTCTTTAATGTCAAACAATTAGAGGGGCGGAGGAGATAGTCAGTTGGTGGGTTGGAAAAGATCACCAAGTTCGGAACAGGGTCGAGTTCACGAACATAACAGTCTGGCTTCAATCGATTGATTGCGACCCCCTTAACAAGCCGCAAGAATCTTATATGAGAATGACGTAACAGAATGCTGGGTCGACCGGTGATCAGGACCTGTTTAGCGATTGTGGACTGGTTGTTTGCGTTTTATAACGACATTACCGTTCTCCGGTAACACGTACATGTGCACCCATTTAGGCAAATATTCCCACACCCTGGAGATCAAGCATCTGTCGATTTTGTTTATATAACGTCATCTATGGTTACGTGTAACTTGGTAGACAGTGTGAAGTGACTGAAGGCACAAGTGGTTTCTGGATCCGATCTAACACATTGAGTTCGGCTGCATTGAATGTTCGTTCAGTCGAATTTACTAGTCTGCGCAGTTCGATGTATACTGTAATCCTCCTTAAAAAGCACTTCTGTGTAACCCTTACATTTTTTCATTTTGACCACTTGTTCGGATGGCAGTTTCGTTCCATTAAGTTTTTTTGTAAAGCATTCGACTGTAGTATGGACTTGGTCAAGTTTAATTCCTCTGCAACGTCATTATATGTGCGGATTCGTCAGGCTCGTGTGAATGACGTACTCGCGTTTCTGGTGGACCAGCGTGAAACTATCAAAGTTCAGGTATTGATCAGACCGCGTTTATTTTTTGTTGCCAGATATTTTACTAGAACCATCTTCCGACGAATTTATGAGTGGGCTTAGAAACGTCAAGCAATTATCAGTCTCAAATTCACACGTCGCCTTCAGGTTGGGATAACAGCTATTTAAGCACCGTACTAAGTTACGTACTGCTTGTTCGGAGCAACTGAATACCAGTGCATGTCTGCGCAGGGTTGTATCTGTCAACCAATGTTATCATCCCGAAATATCCTGTCTGTTTAAGTAGACATTATTGATGGAGTATGTCCTCACAGGGAGTTTTGAAGCCTAAACGGTTGATAGTTTAATCTACAAAGACTATATCAATGCCTTAATTCAACCAGATAGCGGTATGAATTGAATCGCCTTCAGCTTGTAGCGTGAGAATGTCCATGCCATTTTCTAATCGGTCACCGTCATATAACTTTCCGTGGCAAAAACGTGACTCATCTGTCCGTCTCCCACTCTTCAGTGAACTGCTAAATTTTGATTTTCGACAGTCAGCTTGGTGAGCTGTTTGAACTTACGTCGAGTCAAATGAAATGCTGACCGAGTGAATGTGTGGCATTCGATAAAGGTCACGTGAGCAGTCGATACAGACAGATAGGCGGTTATAACCGTTACAAATCGCTTCGTCCCGAGTGGATATTCAACAGAAATGCGAATGCAAAGTGTAGCGAATTACAGTTTGGAACCGCGCCTAGCTGGTGACTGGTTCAAACCAGATAAACAATGTAAACAGACCCAATCCAACCTTTTTGCACAACAGTATGCCACTGATTCATTCCCAGTGTAATCTAGGTAACTACGCCAACCTCGTCATCGTGTCCGGGCTTGTTGCATTCCTATGGCAATTGACAAACTTAATACTTGACATAGACTTGCTTGGTCGAAGTCAACTTAACTTCCACTGGTCAATTTACACTTTACTTCCATAAATTGAACCTCACTCATAACTGGTCGCATCCCCATTGATTTTCCAGTTGACATCTTTCCAGTGTTGCTCTTGTCAGGTCTCATCAGTAGTGCATATCCTTGTCACGGCCGGGACTAGAACTTCGTCCACGCTTTCATGGGGCAATCTGATCATTACTCAGTTGCAAATGTGGCTGAGCGTTAACGTATGCTGATTCGCTTGTGCCCAATGTTCGGTCAATAGCGCAGTGGTCAACACGGTTGCTTTATGAAAGCGTGGTCAGAGTAGTTATCGTCCCTACCTTGACAAGGACATACACTACAAACAAGCTCCACTGAGAGCAAAACTTGAGTCTAGTGCTTCTTTTCGAAAGGGGCAGGTTGGAAAGTCTATGGAACAGCTGTGATCAATTGTGAGTAATGTTCCATTTATATCAGCCAAATCATTTACTATTTACCAGTAAATTTATTCTCAGTAGGTCAGCTACAGTGCGGCAATATGAGTGTCACGCTCTGGTCCTGGACGTAGAAATAGGTGGTCGGGAAAACTGACGATTTAAGGTAATTCACTCAGTAACTCGTACTTGATAATTCTAATGACTGCTTGTGAACTTGACCCTTCCCTGAACCTAGCGACTTATCTTAACTCGCTTATTGATTATCAACCCCCTGAATTGTTTGCTATAAAAAAACTGATCCATGTTATTGTAAATTTGGTACTGATGAGTCGATACGAAATGCTTACATCTACCAGTTTTCGTGTTCTGACTGTTTTGTTCAAACTTTTGAAGGGTACTAACGGTTTCAAATTTCAATAGCGCTTATTTAGACGGTCGCGTTGACGGGACTATCTTCCATATCCAAAAAATCGTCAAAAATGGCGATCGAAAGGATTGAAATTTGTACGGTATTGTTCGGTAAAAATACAATAAAGATACTAGCTCACCGTTAATGTGAATCTACCGGATACACAAAATATCCAGCAGAAAGGTGTTCAAAATTAAGTAACCAAACACGAGTCCAAAAATAGTCAACAGGAAATGAGTATATTAAAACACTCGGGTGCAGATGAAGGTAAGAACGTATCAAACAATACCAAGAAGGAAGTGTTAACAGATAAGCAATGTTAGTTATAAAAAGGAAGAAAACGAACATGTTATGTGCAATTATGGTACAAAATTCATAATAATCGTTTACTGTACACAACAAAGACAAATTTAGGATCAGCTTTCGACGACCAAACCAAACATGCACCAATGGATTCATTGCTTCGCACCGTATCAAACAAAAGACGACAAACATATCAGACGAACTTCAACAGATCCAACATATAGGTTGAACATCACTCACAGCTGGACGTATTTCTTGCATTTCTGTAGATTTCCCATTCGATCCCTTTCATAAACAAGCCTTATACCACAATTTCACTCTTGTCATAACTCGTTATGAGCACATATCTTTACCACGGCCTGGATTAGAACTTCGGTCACGTTTTTATGAGGAAACTGTGATGACCACTACGTCATTGATCTCACAGTAGGCACGACTGAATTTTTATATGCAGACTTTATCTGGTGTTCGACTTGATCAATAGGCATCCCGCGTGCAATTCAAGTAGACAGTCGGTAGAAATAGTGCCACTAGGCATTTGGCGTTGACACGGTTGGTTTAGTATCCACATCCCCAGGATTGATAGTTGGGATCTTAAGGCTAATTTTAAAAGAAAGACGAATCACGCTACTAAATAATGCTATCACAATGTTCATCAGAAGCATTTCCCTATTACTAATACTTCTTAATTACGCTATTCCAGTTACAAGAAATGTAGATGAAATAGTACCGAAAAATAACCGTGATCGGAAGGATGCATATGTTAATCAGTACCGCTATTTGACTGTACGCTCTATCCGCCGAATGACTAGTTGGTAGTTATGACAGCTGCAGTGCTTGAATGGACTGATTTTTAAAGAAACATTGCCCCCTTTTCATATAATAGAAAGGCTGAGATGGAATTATAATTGAAGGCAACCCACAAACCACTGAGAAGATAGTTATAACTCCGAACATATCTCATTCTCTCGGTTCCAGCGGACAACCTTGTGGCTTGTGTTTCCTGTTCGTGAACTAGTCGTGCATGAGGCGTATGCTTGTAGTGTTGAAGTGGATGTATAGTCCGACTGCAGTAGTTTCATGTCGTGCAGCCGAGAATGCTTCACTAAGTCAATCGTTATCCCAAGTCACAGTGTGTGACAAAATCAGCGAGGTTATTTCTGTGGTAGTGACCTGAAGAAGCGATATATGTTGTTTGTGCCTGATTCCCAGAACAGGAGCAAGCGAACAGATTGGTGGCGTTATGACTTATCCACGCCAGTTTTCACTGAGACCACCCATATGTCTACTAGTACGATAACTTGATTTCTGTCATATACTTACGATTGTTCATGGCTGTAAGATTTCAGTACTCCTGTGACTCACCGTGCTCTACGATAAATGGTCATCCTAGTTCTGAACTCGACATGTAGCCGACCAATTCATCGTGAGTTGGCTCACGTTAACCAGTATTCTCCAACGAGTGAGTGAGGGGTTTTTAGTCCACAGATTCTCCACACAAAGCGAATTATACTGGGTTATGAGAACCTACCTTGTGTAATGTTACTTTGATATATAGTAATAACATGTGTTATTTCAATATAGTTATGTTGGTCAGCATAAGACGGTGTATGCCATGTCTGGGTCGCATCACTCGGCCTCATCTTTCAGTGTTCTGATCACTGTGATCTGCAACTGATGACAACCGACCGCTGATAAATAGCTTAGAGACTGACTGGCAACGCAGAGTTGGGAACCGGCATGCATATTTGGATCTAATTGGGTAGGATGAAAAAGCAATATGTATTTATTGGAGTGTGGTGACCCGATAATTTTCCACCAACCAAAGGTTGTAATCATCGGCGTGAATGGTTTGCTGATTAAAAATAGACTGATCGGAATATGTATGTATTACTGCAATACTTGGCCTGTCATACTGTTTTTAAGTTGTGCCGCACCTTTTGTACTGTGTGACGTGACGTCACAAGGACTTGCGGCAAACACTTCAAGCTGCGTAGGCCACTTACTATCTAACCCTATCATTCGACCTTAAGTCGATACATTTCCTTGATCGTGGTTTTAACTTGAAATTGATGCTATTATAGACATACTGATGAGCTTTGGAGGGGTAGTGAACACAGTCCACGCAAAGAAGTTGATAAAATTAAGACATCTTTTTATTGAGGCATTCTCAGATAAGTTTCAGACATGTCGGAAAATCCCCATAACATCAAAAGTAACGATGTGGCGAACAATTGTCTTCGATAATTCTTTCCTAAGTCTATACGATTACATAGGTTTTATCAAGACGTCGTAAGACAAAGCGAAAAACAAAACAAGAAATGGCTGTTAACGAATGACAATAAAGGCTAACACTATACTGCACACAATAATTGGTTAGGCCCAGGCCGAACGTTGACTGGATGTTGTATCACATGGTCAAGGTCGACTGTTAGTGTGTGGTTAGACTGGTTATTATTGAGCTGTGGCCACGAAAGCTGTAAGGACCGAACAAATTTCTTGGGAGCACAGGTTCGGGTCGCGTAATCTAATAACAATCGATTCGGCGGTCGCCAGAATGCGCTGATGGACTGTTTTTGTTTGTGTTGGCAACTCTGTAGACAACCCGGGATGATTTGCTGATGTCTATGCGATGGCTGGTGTCAGCTAGATGTGCAACAATTATGCTAGTAATGGATTTACGACAACCGGTTCCAACCCATGCTGGATGATATTCCTCGATTTCTTTTGACAAGCGCCTAGTCGTACGACCAACACATTCTGCAGTACAGCAGCAGCGTGAAAATGAATACACCAGCACTGACTGATCGTGCAGTGGTAGGTTGTCTTTCAGGTTCAATCTTAACATCGACATTGTTGTGAACCAACTTCTTAGGATTGCCGCTGGAAACGTACGTCAAAGTGACCGATACATGCACCGGCTAAACTGATCTGCTACAGTATTCTCTTTAAACTGGAGTTTTATAAACACGGCTTTCTTTTCAGCTGTGGGCATTACTTCATGCGGGATTTAGGCCTTCATATGTGAAATGATGAATTGCTCCGGATAACCATTTTCCCTCAACAGGTTTTGAACTGTCTTCAGTTCCTGCTATACTGCGTCATCCGGACAAATCTTTCTTGCTCTAGTTGCCAGGCACTGGGCTAGATTTCGTTTCTGTTTAGGGGGCACAAAACTGTTGAAATTTGTATATTGACCAATCCATGTAGGTTTGCGATATACCAACCTACTTTGTCTAACGTCTCGACGTCTGGTTAGTTTGACATCTAAGAAATGGAACTCGTTGTTAGATTTCTCTTCTGATGTGAAGCGCAGTGAGGTGTGTGCTGCATTAAAAACCTGAAGGATGGTCGTTAACTCACCCTGTGACTGTATAACAACAAATGGATAGTCTATACATCGACGGTATATATAAAGACTCTGAATAGTAGACTAAGGCTGGGATTCCAAATTGCCCATTACTACGTCTGCCAGTAATGGACCTAAAGGGGATCCCATTGCTACTCCATCCGATTGACGATACAGCTTACCGTTGAACAAGAACTTAACATTGAGGGTGCACCGTAAAAGTAGGTTTGATTTTTTGCAATTCGAACATCTGATCACACAAAAAGTTAATTGTTTCCACAAACGGAACATTCATGACTAGCGAAGTAACATCGAGGGAGCTCATGTGCCGATGTCTAATAGTAATGTCCCTCACAAACTCGAAAGGTTTCAGATAGTTAGTGTACATCACTCTCACGAAAACACTGAGGAGTTCTTGTCTGATTGTCACCTGAAGAACTGTAGCTCGGTTGTTTTATCCACTAATTCTACGCCGATCTAAAACGATTGTTTTAACAAAATGGTATTCTTCAGATTGTGCCTCCGGTTGCAGTCCCTCAATCGGCTCAGTCGTCAAAAAGACGTTCCAGGAAATACCAGTTAAATCTTCGTTGTTTGTATCTTTTAAGTGATATCCACATTTGTTAACATTTCCTCTTGCTTGAAACTGAAAAGTGGAACCCCACTATATCAGATCTTTTCTAAGTGAATTTCGATTAACACTTAGTTTCCATTCCTATTTCTGTGTTGTTCTTGTCACTGTATTGGTTTACCTCTTGTCTCTGCTGAGTATTCAAAAATCTCCCGGTTTTGCTACCCTTAAGAGGATGTTAGGTTACCAGTTGGTGTTTGATGAATACAAGGTCGTCGAACCAACGGTGAGTCATGAATTAGCCGGAACCAACGAGTAGATTCTACATATCAAAAACCGAAGCCCGGGTAAATGTAGGTATGGTTAATGTATCACGACCTGTGAGCACTTTTACAGATGACAATGAATAAAGTAGTCGAACACGGAATGTGGGATACTCTATCACCTACCGCATTACGTTTTCTAGATTCCCAAGTCATGGAAGGCCCCACCGATCAATTTGTACTAGCGCTATTCCGTATGATGGACCCGAAGCCATTGCGCGTAACTTTCTGCAAACAACTGTATTAAACGGTTGAACTACCACAGTTTTCCTCCCTCATTTGAGTCTCGTGACTATGGCTAATCTATCAAGCAGGTCTTTGGATTGCAGTGGAAGGTTCTATATAATGGTCTTCAGCTCGTTGATCGGTAGGGTGACTCTTGTTCAGTACTTCGATCACGATCTGGTACATCTTGAAATGAATTTGGATCAGATGAAACTGTCTACCATTGATATTCATAATCCACAGTATTAACTGGTCAGTCGTCCGGGTGATGGTTCCATGACCCGAACGAAAAGTGTGTCTCAGAAATATGTTACTTCACCTAGTCAGTGCAGCGCCACGATGATCGTAGACACCGCGATTCGAACAACTTAGGTGTAACTTAGAGAATCGAAGTTTTATATGAAGTCCATTCCAATGGTGGTTATGGTCATGTCTGCAATAATGAAGTCTCAAGTAATTAGGCGAGTAGCTTAAGTTGAACAATATAATATCGATTTCTCAGTGTTATCTACACCTCTGAAACTAATAAATTGCTGTTTGAGGAAAGCGTCCTAAAATCTCTGATCTCTGTTCTGGTATCAACCAGATAATGCGTGCCAGCAACCCTATCTATTAAAAAACACCGATAAATGAGTAGCCAAAAGGTAGATCAGCGTCATTTGTCGCCTGACAGTAGTCACCTACGCTTTTGTGCCCTACCACTGACAATGTTAAGTAAACTTGAAAGCGTTTAAACCAAGTTTGTGCGGAAGCTAACAGTACAACGGACGTTTGTTGGAAGAATGCCTATTCGGAAGCTTTTAAATGCGTCTGAAAATCGCTGTGTTGCTCATGGTCCAGTTGCAACAAACTGTGCTCTACAGATGCCATAATGTCTGTGGGTTTTTCTCTGCAGAAACCTGTTAAGGATTCCATTTTTCCGTCAAAAATAGCCTCCGTCTTCGAGAAAAACGTTTAAGCCAATCAGAATGAGCGGAACTGTCCAGACCGGTCGAGAGGTAACCTTGGGTATAGTTTTACCTGTCCGACCTTTATTCCGCCATGCTCATTGGTGGCTTAGTGACCCTAACTACTTTTGTCGATAACTGTCCTTCTGTTTTCTGATCTGTGAATGTTTTTAGGTCACTACGCACGATATAAATATCTTGTAATTTTCTCAATTTCGCACACGTTTTGAGGGCGGGACAAAGCTGTTTTTTGCACGCTTCTTTTGGTTTGTCTTGGAAGCAAATTACGGGGACAGTCGCGGTATTTTTCGAGACCATGATTTTCAGTACTAATTATTACCGGGAGGAGAACCCGATTTTTGTCAAGCGCATCACTATATCGAGGACGAACCAGCTTTGGGGACAACTCGGAAAAACCAAGCCTGTACTATGAAACTCCTTCACCGTAGTTTTTCTCGGTCAAATGATTCGTTGGTGTTTCCAACAAATCCAGATACCTGTTCATAATTAGGCAAACATTACGCTCACGAAGGCTTGAATGGAAATGCTGTTATTAGGGTTAAAGTATAAGATACCATCGAAACACGTCAGCAAGTTTCGGACACAGGTTCAATTCAAAAACCTATTCAGTTAACTCAAACGGTTTGTTCCAACAAGTACAAACACAGCCAATTGGTTCAACGCAAAACTGGTTAATATGGCGTATGAGTTCACTTCGGTACCGATTGGTCAGCGCTGTTGTCTGACTTCTGAGGAACATCAAACTATCAAACAGCTACTAGATATGAAGAACGTTCTTTTTCTGCAGTCAGATAACGGATCAGATATTGTCATGCAAAAGGATGAGTACTTCAATAAAACGAACACAAACCGCGGAGATTACAGAAAATTTAAGCCAGATAAGGTACTAGAAAATCACGAGTTGATTGAAAAGCACTAATACTACAATCAGTACTCTCACTCGGCAACCTCAACGAGGCACCATACAAGCAGCTTAAACCGACCGGGGCCCAATCGTCTTTCATAACTGCATCTCCCAAAATACACAAAGACGGTGTCTGTTTGCTACCAATATTGGCCATGAACATTTCTCTTTATCACAAAGTTACTCATCGGCTTTTGGAATTGTTTGACTCGGTGAGCAAAGTTTCAACACTATATTGTATTGAGGATACCTTTAGGTCGGTGAACGCCTTGGAAAATTATTCCCTGATTGCAACAACATTGTTTTCTGTAGACGTTGAATCACTTTTTATCAATGTTCGTTTTATATGAAACTATCGTTTTTTTTTGTGATTTTAGTCTGTCGTAAAACCCTCCCATCCCCATTCTTCTCGAATATCTTAGAAACATTACCCTTTTATACACAGAAAACGTACGATTTGAATTCGGAAGATTTCATTTTAGGCAAGTTGATGGAGTAGCCGTAGACAGTCCTCTTTTCTTTCTGTATGCACATTTGGTTAACACACTTTCTTGGTTTCCAACATTCGCATGAGCGGTACAATGAATTTCATCCGAACTCTTGTCTGGTTTCACAGATCACGTATCAGTGCCTGTTAATGTTCGTCTATCGCATTGGTAGTACTAACCTGAACGTGGTTCGGTTGTGCGATCCGATTATAATCCGGGTTGATACAGTGTGTTGAATGTCTGAGTGTGTTGTGAATTTGTGCCTACACTTGTGTAACACCGTAAAATTGGAACGAGTATGTGTATTGACGAGGTGTTAACCTTCGGCTTACCAATAAACTCGGGGATTTGACCGACATGAATCCACCTTTCTTCACATTTGATCACAGCCTTGACAGCGCGGATAGGCGAACTCTAACAAGTGCGAAACTCAAGCTGGCTGTCTTTTCTCGAAAAGAATTGGCTGAATAGTTTGTATGAATGCGAAGTCTGTGGTTGACTGTTGATGGTGTTCAACTTTATATAAAGCAAATTCTCAGTTACTTCTCACTACTCCAAACAATGCTCGCTATGTTAAATAAACTTCGTTTTTAAATCTCAGTCATAGAGTCGTCAATCGGAGTTACCAACTTACTGTGTCCCCTCAGGGCAATCAGGCAACCTAAACACTATTCATATACAAATGTGGTTAAGCGTATGAGTATGCCTAGTCTAAGGTCAGTGGCGTAATGGTCAACATGACGTCCTCAAAAGGAAGTAAGCCTGAGTTCAAATATATGTCGGGGTAAGGATATGCAACACTGGTGAGCTTCAGAAAGAGGGGAACCAGAGTCTGGCGCTTTCTTCAAAAGAAGGCTGACCGCACAGTTTAGTTGAATGCGAAGACTGCTCACAGTATGAGTGGCGTCTGGTTTATCGAATGCTGAATTAGTCCTCATCAAGGAATCTAGGAACAAATCACATTGGTCTGTAGAGCATTCCTTGTTTTAGTCTGTGCGAATAGCACCTCACTTGTTTGTGCATTGTGGGAGTGAATATTACTTAGACACCTTTTTTAGACGAGAATGAGCTTCGGTGTTAGGGATGAAACGTTACCAATGAAACAAACTACCGCTTGCCCACAAGTTTTTCTGAAATCAAGAGTTCTTAGTCGACATCACACATATTCCAGCTAATAGAAAACTCGTTACCTTTTCTCAGAATGGGATATCTGAACAGTCCTTTTCAACTGTGAAAGTTTTGATTGGATACTAAGAATTACCGACGAGTGACGATGCTTCAAACTCGGTGCCCATTGAATTCGACAGTTTTTACTACAAGCTGTATCCTCGTTTAAAGTGCTTGACAAACACACATCCATCGTGCAACCGCTAGAATCAGAGTCGTCCCATGATACTAAATTAGTTTATTCCAAAATTATTGCTATATCGTTCTTCTGACTACTTGCTTAACTTACTGCAATCGGACCACGATGATAGTGCCAAACTTTGAATCTGCCTACATTTCACTATTAGGTAGAGCGGCTCTGTTTGATAAGTGGAAGCAATCAAACTAGCTCCGATCTAGACTGCTACCTTGGTGAGGTGGTCGGGCTTGTGTACTAATTTGATCCGGGGGGCTATACTGATGAGGACTCCGGTCCTTCCAGGTGCAACTTTGTCAGACAAGCCACAGGAGAAATGTCAGATGAATAGATGATCTACCGATAGGGTTGATTGTCGCACTGCTGACCGCGTAGGAGTGCTCACGTAGTGAGGCACGATCCTATGGGCATACAGCAAAACTATTTTTATAGTTGCGGCACTGCTGTCTTCCCTATCAAGAAGAAGGGGGTTAGAAAAGATACCCTCAAACAAAGAGCACTCCGATCACCCAACGGTTGACCGTGACCACCGGCGTATTATCAAGTAGGATCAAAAAACACTTGGTATGCACCAAAAATCTGATGTAGCTTCGAATACATCCATTGCTGGCAGTAGTGCTCAGCATCAGACATCAATACCCTATTCACTACGCCCTTGGGCTAGGCATGCCTCTCACTGCCAAGTGAATCAGACTCTTGAGTCATTGGCTCCAGGTAGAGTCTCCCAAGAAAACCCTATATCCTGTTGTCTCGCAAGTCAGACTTTTGAGTCAGAGACTCGACTGGGGTCCGTTTAGTCAACCCTCTTCCGCAACATAAACGACCGGAAAGTCTCAGAAGTTATCGTTCTCTTGACAGTGACTACTAACCGATCATGACTTTCTCCTACTGTTTTACCCCCTATTCCTTCTGCCTTCCATATACCTCCGGGCGATAATTGTTTTCTGAGGCCAAGACAACTAGTAAACAATGGCGCCTTCAATGTCCGCACTCTGCGACAAGTCGGTCAGCAAGCTGCTCTGGCAAGTACTCTGTCAAGTCTGGAGCTTGATGTGTGCTGTGTGTCGGAGACGCGAGTTTGCGATTCTAGCAAGGTTATCCATTTGAGCTCACTTCTAGACAACTGTCGATCCAAGCGCTTCTATCTCAGGGTTTCTGGAGACGCTGAAGCTGAATCTCGCGGTCAAGCTGGAGTGGGAATCGTACTGAGTTTCAGAGCGGAGCCATGCTTGCTCGATTGGATCCCAGTGAATAGTCGCTTGTGCGCTGTCAGACTCAGTACATTGGTAAAAGTCTGTCGACGCAAATCAGAAAACCGTCGTGTATTCATTATATCGGCGTGCGCTCCGACGGACAGCTGTTCGGATGCTACCAAGGATGCGTTCTATGACGCTCTCGTTGACCTTCTGAAGCAAACTGAACACTCATCATACTAGCGGGCGATTTTAATGCTCAGCTTGGTCGTCTTTCTTCGGATGAGAAGCGGCTAGAAAATATGTTCGGTGTCCAAACACAACGCACTGATAATGGCGAAAGACTGCTGCAGCTGTGTGCATCCCACGGTCTGTATATTTCGAGCACGGCATTCCAACACAGAAAAAAGCACTGTGTTACTTGGAGACCTCCGTGTGCCTCCCAACCGTGGACACAGTTGGATCATATAGCAGTTAGTTACAGGTGGCGCCACTCTGTTAAGGACTGTCGTGCCTGTTGGAGCAACCACCTGGATTCGGACCATGCTGTTGTGCGTGCCCGTTTTGTTCTGTCATTTGCCCAGAGGACATACGCTCGTAAATGCAGAGTGCTTAATTGGCATTCGAGCGATGCGGATGTAAAGAACGCTTACCAAAAGGCGTTGGTGAAGAAGTTCCCCGGTTCGAGTCAGATGAAGGATCCTAATGAACACTGGGAACAAATCACCGAAGCTATGAGAGCATGCTGTGAACAGGCATTTCCGAAGGAGCTGTTCAGTTGCGACAGAACTGGATTTCCGTCACGTCGATAAACCTCATTACCAGGCTTCGCTCGATCCCACCTGGTTCTGAATATAATGACGACCGTCGAGAACTTAAACACAAGCTGACCAAAAGCTTGCACAAAGACCATGAGCACTACTTGGTTGCACAATGGAAAGAGATGGAAAGGGCCTTTTTATCTGGAAATAACAAAAGGCTTTTTTCCCTGATCCGTAGTTGTACTGGCCGTCCAGTTGGTGTAAGTGAGACCATATGTGAAAATGATGGTTCACTTATTGCCAGTCAATCGCGCCGACATGACAGGTGGTCTGAACATTTTGAAGAGCACTTCAGTTGGCCTCAACCAGATCATGTGGATGACGGGACCCGATTGGTCAGTTATCGCGTTTCACTGTTCTCTGTCGGAAGCAGAAGTGGTCCTGGAGCTGAAGATTTTGAAGCGTAACAAGGCTCCTTGTCCAGACCTCCTCTCCCCTTCTCTTTTCAAGGATGGTGGGGAGAGGTTGATATCAGAACTGACGCGACTCCTGCAGACGATCTGGGAGACTGAAGAGGTGCCTTGTGATTGGTGCCTATCAACAGTCATTTCTGTTTTCAAAAAGGGGGCCCGAAGTCAATCTGACAACCACAGGGGCATTAGTTTGGTGTCTCTTGCGTCTAAGTTACTCACTGGTTGGGTCATACACTTCGCATGTCAACTGATCGCTTACTGCACCGGGCATTATATACTGAGACCATCAACAGTCGGGTAAAACCACGTGGTGGTCAAGCAACAACGTGGTCACACAATATGAAGACCCTGACTGCTCCATTGAGCAAAGTGGGTAGGTGTCGCCTGCCTGGATGGGGTCCACGTGATCACTCAAATCGTTAGTTAGAGACGCTATCCAAGATGGCGATGTATCGCAGTCAATGACGTAACTGTATTCATATCATTTCTAGTTCTTCCGCTTAGTCTTCTTTTATTAATTTTCAACTTTCTTAGTAATGTTTTCTTTTAGGAAATTGCACGTCACTGTTGAGGTGAACGGCGGCCCGAGCCACAGTACCTTTTGGTCAGGCTCATGGCTGTTATGATGATGATGAT
>JTDE01000575.1:4350-20630 GCA_014338405.1 Paragonimus skrjabini miyazakii
TCGCCTGCCTGGATGGGGTCCCAGTGATCACTCAAACCGCTGGTCAGAGACGCTATCCGAGATGGCGATGTGTCGCGGTCAATGGTGTACCTGTATCCATACCATTTCTAATTCTTCCGCTTAGTCTTCTTTTAATAATGTTCAACCTTCTTAGCGACGTTTTTTCTAGGATATTCCACTTCACGTGAGCGGCGGCCCAAGCCGCAGTACCTTTTGGTCAGGCTCATGGCTGTTATGATGATGATCAGAATGTTAGCCAATCGAACCAGTTTGTGGACTATGAATCCCGGGGGACCTTGGAGAAAGAGCCGTCATATTGGGCCAGTCATTCTTCCACCATACCACCCACAATTAACTTCCCCATGAACCCCTCTACGTTTCAAGAGTGTAGTTGAAGTTCTTGAGGGAATCTCAAAGCATAGGTGCATGCACTGCACAGATATCCGTACGCGCCGCATTACTGCGCTATGTACAGACCTGTGTTGCGTATAGTTTGAAAGCGTTTGACATGCGCCCTTCCCGTATGTTTTGCTGACTATGTTGTAGTGACTTTCGACAGGTGTGGTGTACTTGCCAAAGAGTTGGAGTTGTCAAGCTCAATGCTCTTTGGTTTCCTCTTTCAGCTCTATTGGCCATACCTTTGCTACGATCGGAATTTGAACTCTGACCGCCCTTCCACGATACAACGGTGCTGACCACTGCGTCAATGATATCATATTAGGCACAACAGAAATGCCGAGTGTAAACGTGCACCCAATTCCGTTGATGAGTACTGAATAATGGTCTTGTCAACGATAACTTTGTAGGATCGGTGGTTTGTCACATGTGAGCGCTGTCTTTTAATGTTTGGGTCGTTAATTCGATCCCAGTTAATGCGGATAAAGACGACATGAGATGTGGGATGTAAATTTGAGGATGAGTACCCTGAAATCGTATACAAGTATAATTACAGGTTCTAGCGAACACATCCAACACTAGCTGGTAACCAATGGCAGACCATATGTATTCAGATAGTCCGAATGTCAACCATTGTTGAACTTCATTGCTACTTTTCTCCCGTTAATAAACCCATTTCCGTACTAACATAATCTGCGACATGATGAGTTGTGAGTAATCACAGAAACAGATGGCGTACAACCAAACACTTCCACTTTTCACACACAACATTAAAAATGTTAACACAGCGCCAGTTTATAAGGAGAGAACAGATCGGTGGTTGTGTATAACCCTGCACGTCCTTTATTTGTTCACCAGAGTCTGTTCCACGAGACAGTCAAATTGGACACGCTTTTCAATGACCGGTCAATGCTTGTACAGCATTCGGATAACCGTCTGATTTAATGCATGGATATATAACTGCAAAGATCTTTCAGTTAACTGATGGATTCTTTTTGCGCCTGGATTTTTTGATCATGACTTTCGGTTAAGACACTTCAGAAGAGACAATTTAACGGTGGGCATACGTTTTATGTACGGTTATCTGTACACAGCTAAGGTGTCAGTCACATTGACCACATGAGAACATATGTAGTAACTGTAATAAATAAATGAACATTTTTATCGTTGTTTAAGTGCATGAATAATTACGCCGCACATAAGACAGATTACATTGCAGGTTCGCCGGCTAACTTGTATTATTCCTACTGCGTGGAAACTAGCTCAGAGTTTGATCTAAGTACGTATTTCAAACTTACATTTGGCCTCATGATTAGTCAATATGTTATGGTGAATGTCTGTACTTTGGAAAATCGGAATATTCGTTCAAGTTTGCAGGATATCGAAGATTATTTCAAACGCTTTAGAATTTGGTGAGCTACGCGTAAACGAAGAGAAGAAAACATCGCATTTTCTCAAGGCTATTGACTACGACACAAACTTTAATTGAAAAAATCTAGCGTTTACGGATTTTTCTATTACACTTTCCTACATTTCTACGAGACGTTTACTGATTAAGCACGTTCAATTTGTCAACTCTACTTTAATTAAGAAAGAAAACCAAGATATATGCGCAATATGTAATTCCGGTGATCAACTACAGATGCAAGTAAGTGATCGATCAACTGGAAGAAACAATACCATTAGTCTTCAGAAAAAACTATTAGTACTGAATTAGTCATGAGCTCTACATGGAAAGATGTTCGGCCATGGTGAACAAAGAACCAGTTGTGCTATATGACGCTAACACGTTGTGAAGCAGGCACACCAACAACAGCGGTATTTTAAAAAGGCCCGACACTAGAATACCTGTGAGTCGTGTGATTATAAACATTCTTGATTTGCCTGCTCATTTCACAGTTCTAAACGCCATAAATGTGGTAGGATAGACTACACTGAAGCCGTCTGCCGTAGTTCAAGGACATGTTTACTGCACACTTTTTTAGAAGAGCAAAATCACTCATCTAATTCTCAATCCATTGATCATACTGTGAATTCCATTATTCCTATTGATCTTACTCGTCATATAACGCAATCATTCATTGTTAACGGTAGTTCCAAACATTCCTCTACAATTGACACTGGCAGTATTGAGTCTTTTAGTTCAGCTGATTGCACAAAGTGGCTTAAACGAGCTGCCTTCATGAAGCACACTGCTATTTCTTTTACATTGTTACTGGGCCTGCTATTCTTCATCATCATCATAACAGCCATGAGCCTGACCAAAAGGTACTGTGGCTCGGGCCGCCGCTCACCTCAACAGTGACGTAGAATATCCTAGAAGAAAACGTTACTGAGGAGGCTGAAAATTATTGAGAGAAGACTAACAGGAAGAATTAGAAATGGTATGGATACAGGTCCGCCATTGACCGTGACACATCGCCATCTCGGATAGCGTCTCTAACCAGCGGTTTGAGTGATCACGAGGACCCCATCCAAGCAGGCGACACCTACCCACTTTGCTCAATGGAGCAGTCAGGGCCTTCATATTTCGTGACCATGTTGTTGTTTGACCACCATGTGGTTTTACCCAACTGTTGGTGGCCTCAGCATATAATGCCCGGTACGGTAAACGATTAGATGACATACGGAGTACGTGACCTAACCATCGCAAGCTGTGCAACGTAATTAGCTGACCAACTGACCGTGCATCCCGAGTGTTCCGGAATACGCGCCGGCGAACTGCCACATTGCTCACGCGATCAGTCCACTTAATATGGGCCAATTCGCGGAGACAACGATGGTCAAACACAGCAAGCCTGTTGATGTCTTCTTTGTGAACAGGCCACGTTTCCGAAACATAAAGCAAAATGGAACGCACACAGGCATTATATACCCTTCCTTTCAGCGACAACCGGACGTCTTTTCGACGCTACGGATGACGCAGTTTGGCAAATGCGACTCGTGCCTTTGCAATCCTCGTTGATATCTCATCAGCAATATTACAGGCTGACGAGATAGTGCTACCCAAGTATGTGAAACTGTCTATAGTCTCAAGCGGATTACCTGCAATCAAGAAAGTAGGAGTTGAAGTGCCCCAGTCTTGAAGCAACACTTTGCACTTTGAAGGTGCAAAGCGCATTCCATACAAACCAGCTCGGTCGCTCAACCTGTCCAGCATGGTCTGCATATCTTCGGCAGAGGGGCTAAGTAAGACAATGTTGTCCGCGTACTCCAGATCGGTCAATCCAGCGCCAGGAAGAAGGTCAACACCAAGTCCACTGGATTCCCAAAGCGCACCTGCTATTCTTGTTAACTGAAAACTTTCACTCCTAAATGCACAGCCCGTTATCTTTATATATATATACTTTTTGTCATTATTTTTGGTCCATCTATTGTTGGTCTTAAGTACATGAACACTTCAAAACTTTCGTTTGCATTGTCCGTTAAATCTTCTGAGACCAGAACTGGTGGACTTATTTATTCAATGTTCAAAGGCTACCGATGATATACGAATTAAACCAGTTAGCCTTGATTTCTCAGGTGCGCCCACCTTTATAAAACGTTGCATTATTCTATCCAATCTCTACGAGTATGTACGTAATACATTGTTTGAGTTATCTACAAAGGAAATACTAGCTTCTGCAGAATCTTTCACATGAGCTATCCCAACTGTAACACTTTTAAAGCTTGACGGTCGAATACCGAGATTATGCGGTGACTACACTGGTTTTGTTTAGCAAACCACAGTGACTAACTGTGAAAATAATCGAGCTTAAGCAATGAATGGTAAACATTATCACCATTTCTATTACCGAGTTGGCTAATTCAAACAACTGACGTTTGTTACCGCTCATTGGTTATCTTCAACGTCACAAAAAGGGAGTCCTTCTGAGCATTGTATCGCCACTTGAGATGATATGAAAGAGGCACTGCAAACAAGAATGCCATATTTTCCACAGTGTTCACAATACTTCACTAATGTTCAAAATAAACCTAATTTCAGCATTTAAGATTCCGATGTAGCCCATTTCCGTTTGGTTAGTAGTCGAATCCAAATCAGATTGGTTGTTGTTTATAAGAAAGTGATAATAAGCATAAAGAAAAATCTTTACATGCAAAAATTAGAGCAACTCGCGCGCGCGAAAATTAGGAACGAAACAGCGGAATAATTAACAAATTAACAGAACAGTGTGTTGGACGGTGGACGTGTTATGACATGCCTTTTAGCCTCAAGCGTGTGGTTGAAAGAGAGAGAGCCAGTAAAAAGGATTCAGGCGTGGCGACGTCAGTACAATGGCCAGATGATGGAAACAAGCTGACTCTTGCAGTCAGCTGGACCCCCAATCATGCATGCACTGACGGGATGAGATCAGGTTTATCGATCTGCACAGCAGACCTGAAAGTATGATTCTAACTTGTGGATCTACATGCGAGAATCTTGTTTCTAACAAACACAAATGCAAACAAATCTTCAGATATCCGAAATGGCGAAAAGGGAAAAAATAGCACACATTACGAAATGCGACCAATCAAATGGACAATCATGTGCTGGGGTTGCAGGTTGAGTACACAGTTGATCAGTGTGCACAGTAGGTAGACATTTAGCCGAAACAATTGGGAAATCAATGTACACAAAAATCCCCCCTGGGTTTTGGATTCCGGTAGAAAGGCCAGATGAAAATCTGCATGATTCGTCAGAATGCATACATATGGACACAAGCATTACAAATACTTGTCAAATTGATATCGACAATAAATTCTATACATGCATCAGATAAGCTAAGGCATCACTGAACCGACTGTTGGAAGGACCAGTTAAAAATCTGTCTCAGGCAGTTGTTGATTTACACTGCGTGCACTATCTGCGTCTGATGGACTGTTTGGGATCTGTCGAGTCTTGTTTGCTCTGTCTGCTTCCTGCTCGACTATAGCTTCGTATGTGTCAGCATTGGTTGCACCTTGTGACTGCAACTGCCTTGTGGGCACAATTTGTGGATCGCTCATTGGTTGTATTGTGCACAACACTTCCTCACGAAGAACGAAATCATGAAAGACAATGCGAATTGGATGAAACGGGACACCTGTCTCTACAAAATTTGCAATATGTGTGTAAATGTCTGGATGATGATGACGCAAACTGACACCCCTTTCACGTAGTATGCGTTGCAGTCGGATCATGTAGGCCTCACGAGCAGCTGATGCTTGTCTATCGGGTTTACTCAATACACCATTGGTCTGGGGTAAAACGGGTGGTTTATTTAATAACCCACGACGTTCAGTAAGTGACGACTTACGGACGTTATTGGCACCACCTCCACCGGTGTTATGTGCAGGGAATGGGAGAATCAAGCTTTGTTTAAATAAATGAACCGGGCGGCCATCTGCTCTGGCAATCAACTCGTAAGCGCAAACAACGACAATTATCACCATACTTGTTGAAGGAACATAAGTACGGCAAGGATTAGCCACAGTTGAATCTAGTTGTTCCAACTCATTCAAAGTCAGATACAGCGGTGGAGACATAACACCGCCCGGACTTGGTTGATGGTGATCATCCCAGCATGCACGTGCCTGTTCTGCACTGCTGTCAGCATGCTCCTCCTGTAGAAATGGTTGTGCACGGGCTCGCTGTAAAAACAGTTCCGCATGTCTTACCAAAGCGAATGGTAACAGGATTCCACCACGACCCAATCGTGCCATGCCAGTTTTGGCTAAAGCTGTTAGACCAGTCACCTGACCAGGAGCAAGGTTTCGGAGCAAACGGTTGCAGACTCTTTTAGCTCGTGCAAATGAGCACACCGTTGGATGGTCGTGAAATGCTTGACGATCAATGGAACGGCAGGTCGTCGAACAGTAGAGAGTGTAACAATTTGCACATGCACGCCAATCTAAAGCCTGACCAACCTGAACAGGAAGTTTGGTACATTCAGACCGACCACAACTTATATAGAGAAGACCGTCTTCCGGTTTGCGTCGGACGGAACCGGACAATTGATTTAGAGCAAACTCACCCAAATTAATAGGTCTGCGACTCTCCGGACCAGCCAAAAGTTGGATAAATTCAGTTCGGTGCGAATCTTCGTCCACGTCGAACTCGTGCGCAGCAATTGAGATTGCTTCAGCCGCTGTAGGAGGCAAATGTTGATGTTCAACTTTGGGAACTGATGGCCACCAACCGAGGCTGGTAAGCAAGTGTTCCAATGCTGAAGGCCGATTGGCCAGAAGTGCACGGTGTCTGGCTGCACATGTGTCAATAAGAGATGTTAAACAAGTCAAGTCAGATATCTGATCAAGACCATCAGTGGCTTCGCTTTCAGTCTCTCCCTCTGCGTCTATCACACGCCATTCCGATTTCGTTGGTTCAAATTCTTGTTCCGTTTGTGGTGAAATCTGGGAATCCATGTCAGTGGAATCGAAATGAGAGTATTTCTGGCGCGCGTGGCGAGTATTCTGTTGTACGTTTTTCGTTTGTTGTGATGTGTGGGAATATTGTGTGTCACCAATGACCTCGCCATTTTGCACTTTCGGATTTAGAGAAAGTTGTTCCTTTTCTTGATAAGGCTTGGTACTGTGCATTTCAATATGTTCCCCAGAATGTTCTGTGCCCGAGTCGTAATCTGCAGGCTTGATATCTTCGAAACTTCTGTCAGAAGTTCTGAATGTCTGATTTGGTTTTAACATTTGTTTCTGTTGCTGGGGTTCTGACGGATTAACCGGAAAGTAATCATTATCAGCATCCGGAAGGTCAGCTAAAAAACCCGCATTCTCAGTAACGTTCGGTTGATGAGGTTCCGTTGGTCGGGAACCTACTTTAGGCTGTCGTAAACGTTGTAAATCACGTCCCCAGATTTGTTCGTATTTGGGTATGAAATCTTGTGGGCTAAGTTTCATTTCAGTACTCTGACCCTTTGGTCTACCAGCTCTAGGTGCAACCTGGGGAGGTAGGCCCAAATGACTTTGTGGTGGATTTTCCGGATTTCCACGACCATAAGCCAAACTGCGCATAGAACTGTACAATTTGGAATTGATTGGTTGAAGACGTGAGGCACTGCTGCCTCGGTCACGCATCTCTTGACTGGGGCGCACGAAACGCGGTTGATGTGAGCCACTGACACGTGGCCTCATTGGTTCGGCGACTGTTTCTATAATTGTTCCTGTCTTTTGTATCCATTTTGGACTGATCGCCTCACCGGCTTTGCGCACACTAGAGAGAGATCGAACAGAGGATACCAAAGAACGGGAACGATCAGTCCCAAATTGTTTGCTCAATGTGTTTTTACCAGACCCGTATGGACGATTTGACAAGTCACATAGGTCATCATCTAACGGATGTACGCCTTCAATTACTGAATGCGTCAAACATTCAGCTTTATCCAACCATTCAGGAACGCGTAATTTTGTAAGTGACTGTGCAATCCGAAGTTCATGTGTGGATTTCGCCCGATCGCGCAGTCGATCAAGCAAACCCTTTGCTCCAATGCCACCTATTTTTGTTGTATGAGAATATGTTCGAAAATCATGTGCAACAGTCGTTGCAGAAGATTCCTGATCACTATTCGGCAGGCCCTGCAAACTCTTGGTTCTGTGCCAGTTCTCAGAAGCTTCTATTCCAGTGGGGCTCGGGGATACTTTGCGCGCTATTACATTACTTGTAGTTAGACGACGATGCGTGCCTGGTGTATTTGCATAAGTCAAATTGAAAAGACTGCGCGTCTTCTGGTTCTGAAGTTCATGAAAAGTTTGACTATTCATTCGTGTTTGTAGATTGTCTACATCCGTTTCTAGCACAATTGGTCGTTCAAAATTCTCTCCGGTGTCAATATCCGTTTCCAATAAGGAAGTGTATGATTTTGCTTCACCAAAAACACCCCGTGTTCCCATTGTTTGGATTCCTGTAAAGTTCGTTGCCCCAACAGTTCGGGGTGTTTGTGGTATACCCAATTTCGATCGATCATCTAAATCGAAAAGGGAAGCAGATGGTCTAGCCTCGGAGAGTACTCCACTCTCTGGTACTGACGAGTGAACCACATCAAGTGTATCAGTTCTGGATTCTGCGATGACTGAATCCAAATCGGTGCATCGATATCTGGAATCGGAGCGTGAGCTGCGTGGTCTATGACTTGTAATAGAATCCGGTCGAAATGGGCGCGATTGTCTTTCCTCTAGACGTTGACGACTGCGGCTCCTTAATCTTTCTCGTATTTCGTTGTCCGTGGGAATCGGTTTTAAATGCCATTTAGGACGTATCATTGGTGGGGAAGACCTGGGTCCAGTAGACCGAAACTTGTGTATTCTTGGTGGACTTGGACTACATGTACGTTGTTCATTGGAAGACTGTAAGAAACTGACCGGTTCCGCTTGTAAAAGACCGGATACGTGTGACACATATGTTGGCTTCACCTGCTCGAGTTGCGGATAGGTGTCAGTAGGGGAATAGACATTATTTATGAGTACGGATTGTGGCTGTTTCACTACTTGGATAGTGGGTTCTATGTGAAGTTTGGTGTCGAATTTAGTAACTTCCTGGCTGATATCGGATTTTCCGAAATTCATTCTTCGCGAAAACCCTTCCTTCAAGTTATGAGGTTCATGCTCGAGACGATCACTCTGTTTGCCATAATTGGATTTCGTTGTTATCGGCTGGTCTGCAGTCTGGCTGTCGACATAAGTGTGTTCAACACGTTGTGGTACAGGAACCTGAGGCGCCATGACTAACTTCACAGCATCATCTAAGTAGTCCCCCTGACCGTGTAATATACGACTGGTACGTTGTGTGGCGGCCTGAATGTCGTTGTTCCACTGTGTACTAGAGTGACCAGTCTGCACATTTGGCTTTTGAGTTGAGAAAACAGGGTGCTTTGGATCTTCGTTGCTGGAGGAATGCAGAGGGCTTTGCATTTGACGGTGCAATTGGCTTGCAGCAGACAAGGAAGGAGACTTTAGTGGTTCGTTATCTAAATATATCCTGACATCATTAGTAACTGCAGTCATTACCTTTTGATGTGGAAGTTCACGGACTTCCGTGGTAGTCAGGTGTGTCCTTGAGTGAGAAGGTATGGAAGGCGTTGCAAATTCACGTGATGCGAATTGGAGGGATGACCTTGACTGAGCATCAGTGTTGTGTGTTAGTGAATGAGAAAAAGTGACTGGAGTTAGGACAGAGTCTACATGCAGGCTGTCAACAGTGTTTGTGTTTCTTAGAACTCTTTCTGTTTGACAAGAATTGAGTGAATTATTCTCCATCGAACCAGCGCTATGAAGTGGCCGTTCACACGTCGTAGAAAAGTAAGGATGTGTGCTTTCGGAGGAGGTGGGGTGGCCATCAAAGTGAACATCTTTGAACTCGGCTGTTCGAAGCATGAGGGGAACATCCATGTCCATAGAGGGTAGGGGCGAATAGGTCAGTGGTCGAGCCGCAGTGGCCTCCGCACTGGCCACCACTACAGCCAACGATAAGGGAGTTCGCTTGTTTCCGTCTGAGGATAGACAGTTGTTTGTTCTCATCGAGGAGCCTCGACGAGGTTCACTCAATACTGAAAGAGTGAGGAAAGAAAAATTCAAACAACTTTAGAACCTATTTTATACCGTGTGTTATACTTATATTAAACCGTAGGCGGGCTACTGTATTCTTCCACAAGATTGGGTTGGGCTTAATAAAGACAGTTTCAGTGTTGTATAACCCAACTAACTTATAATAACCAATATAAATACTAACTAAACATATCGCGGGTACATCGTAGGCAAAACGAGTGGCCATCGTTGCGAGTTGATCAATCAGAAAGGCCCGAATTAATTTTTACAGTGAAATCATTCGTATATTGAAAAATATTTTTCATATCGTATGTGCCCACAAGTTCACATGATAGTGCAACACAGTATGAAACAACAACAGCAAAAACGTTATCCAGTTTTAGTCCGTTTACACTCAATCCAATCAAATTCTAAATAGATATGTATCAGGGATGCAAACAGGCATAGAAATGAATGAATTTTCTTTCCTACCATTGTGTGTACTATATATGTACAGTCACGTTGGTACACCGTGTAACAGAGTCTGTATGAAAACCGCTCAAGCGTTCTGCGTATACAGATAATGCGCGCCACAAGTTCATCTATCACTTGCCGGTTTACACACAAGGTCAAGTCCACAATAGAAGGTAACAACAGCAGTGCACATCGATCGAATTGTTTGTTAGTTAACTTCCTCGTACACATTCACACACAACCTGTTAGTAGTCCACCACAATAATCCAGGCATGAAGTCAACGCTCATGCATCTGAAGTGCACTTGTGGCAGCTAATGTACACGTACTCAAGATGGCACATGATGATGTTTAGATTGGAGTCCTATTATTTAGAGCGCACAAAAAGAAACTGTTGTCATATTATTTAGACAAATACACGAAGACTTGCTGGATTAGCGAGGCTATTCAACTTTGTTCGTTTGTGTTACAGTCCTGACCAAAAACCACTAGGAATTTTTCGGAAATAAAGAAAAGTGACTTGATTAAACTAAGTGCGTTAGACACATTCTCGTTAGAAACACTAGCTATGAGGAAAGTGCGTATGCAAGCTGACCGGGTAGTTGAATTTTAACACTAGATGCAAACAGACAGCGTAAATGTCGAACGCTGTGTTAGATTTCCCGTTGGTTTTGATTCGAACTATTTAGACTGGAAATGCTTCCCATGGTTCGTTGCCAAAAAAATATGCAGTCAAATGACACACAAACCAGACTGAGGTGAGTGTTTCAGATTCCTGCGCATCGACGAAGCAACCACTTTTTATCACTAGAATAGTATAGTTTTCTACCCACAGCTGTCCAGTCAAACACAATGATTCTGATATATAAACACGGTGGATCCCATAAAGAATTACACTTCATTTCAGTTGTACACAACTTCGTAAGTTAATTGGTTCCCGCTTCATAAAAGCATGCTGAGAAAATATCAGCATGGCCTGGTTTTCCCAACTATAAAGATGTATTTTCACTAACCTTTATAGCATGCAATACTGATTGAGAATTCTCAGAAAGCAGTTGGGTTGCTAATTCAAGTATTGGTAGTTTAATGACATCTTTTGTATTGCTCTGAAACTTCTGTTAGTCTTCTATGAGATAAAATCGTAAGGGTGGACACCTACCGATAATATTTATGTTTCTGTTTCTCGTCTACATATGGTTTTGTCAATTTACGTGCCATTTGTACAAATGACAAGAAATAAGGACTTAAACTTATAACACGTAAGACGGTGTTTTGAACTGAAACTCCACTATTCTCAGTCGATGAATCCAAGCTAGAGAGAAATATACGTTAGAACTGTGTAATGCCAGCTGAGAGAAAGTTTTTTGGATACTACGCTGCGCGCAAAAATGAAGCAAACCTTGGAACAACTTGCATCAGCTGGGCCTAGTTAAGTCAAATGGCATTATAGATCAGTGGCAATGCACCATGTCAGATAGACGTAAAACCTCAATGGAGTTCATGCATTTCTGTAATGTTTCATGCTTATGTTAAATCTTTAAATAAACTATTAAATTATATTGGAAGTTCCCGTAAACTTATCATTCACTGGTCAGTTCTTCAGTTTATGACGTATGAAAATTTTGCGGCTAAAATTCTGACAAATCTCACCCTTTTATTTTGGTCTCCCCTAATTGTTAATCGCATACTAAATCATACCCAGGTACACTTATTTATTTATGCACACTCGGTCTTACTATCATTTCGTTACTTTCAACTCGGTTCGACTTTTTACGCACGTCCTGTTTTTACATCCAGTCAGTCTCTTTCGAAAAGAAACACCGCACTCCGGTTTTGTTGTCCTTCTGATAGTTGTCGGTGGTGTATATCTTCCAAACGACTCTAATCTACGTTCTCACGAGATAACCGTGTTGATCTCTGTCGTTCGTTTCACGATGGTCATGACCGAATTATCACAGCTAAACAATCGGTCACATTCAAAGTGTCGAAAGATGAACATGGATAGATTTTTACATCATAAACGTAACAGGAACACATTATCGATTAATTGTAACAAGAAGAAAACCCCAATCTAGTTGAAGATTCCCAAATGAAAATTTGTGGTAATCCAAACGTTACAACCAAGTGCGATTGGTGATAAACTTACGTTAACTAAATCATCGACCACTTTACACAAAAATTCAGCCCTATTATTGAATTTGTCATAAAATCATACCAATACCTCTTTCCATTTTATTCTTATTATAACCTTTCACCAATTTGTTAATTTTTCCATTAATCGAATACGCGACAGGTCAAAAGGCCAAATATGTACTCAAGGAGGTGTAATAAGTGTAATAATGAGTGCGTTACCTCGCATACAAGGTTTGTTGACTCAATGTCTACAAGGAACACCAACGGGGATTATCAAGTATTCTCATATTAGATATTTCTTGTAGAAAGGATATCAGTCCATTTGGTAAGTATACTCTCCGGACTGACAATGACGACTTTTGAATATAACACTAAAGTTCATGATTACACTGTAGAGCTGGTAAATTCATTGTGATTGTGAGAAGAAGAATTCACGACATGGAATCCATTTCAGAAACTAGTCATGATGCCAGGTATAATTGATAGTAAGCTTCAGTCACTTTCAAAGAGATACGGATCCAACCTGGTTTGATTCAGTAGTGGGTTTATCACACTTTGTCCAATTTACAAATATTTATGGTTTGTTATTCTACCTGAACCCGTCACCCTTCGCAGTCATCCAATTCAGAACGTTTGACATTCTGGTCGTCGTCTAATTCGGAGATTTCCTTGTACTTTGCAGTCTTTCTCCTACTGGTATTCATCTACACAAGGAACGCAGTTAGCCGCTAAAATCTGTATTTACATTTGGCTGTTTTGTTAGTTAAGACGTTTTGTAAGTGATTCTGAAAATCGAAGCAGTGATCCGTAAGGCAGAATCACTAGTTTACTGGATTAGATTAGAAGAAGCGGTTGAAAAAAAGAGACGGATTAGGCAAGTAAAGCAGGCAAGCATGGAACTGAGTCCAACCAGCAAACGTTGTAATGAAGAACAAGGAGGTCGGGTCGATCTATGATTCTATTAATTTGATGTGTTCTTTGCCGGAGGGAAATCGAACAATCGTGGTGGAAATGTCTATTCACCGCCGGGCCCCTTTCCCACAAGACCACAGTGAAGATCACACAATCCCCGCGAAGAGCGTTTTGTTTTTGAGTATCTCATAAAGCTGTCAGTACTGTGTGGGGACACTAGCTTGACCAACTGGTCTACTAGATTGCACGAAATCTATCAGCATACATGTTTGGTGTTAATCAAACGCTGATACGCGTTCCATAATAATCTGTACAGATAATGGTTAGATCACTGTTAAAGGTCACGGTCTCCTCTTACGGTCAAATCTCTGAACTATTTGTTGGTCTCGATAGGTAAATGTTGTGGATGACTACTGATTTCTTGTATCTACTCTCTGTATGCAGTTACTACTTGTGTGGTATATCATTATTGCAATGTCATCCGAACTGGTTTGTTTACCGGCAAGGAATGGCCACCGGATATTAGCTATCCATTAGTTGTGTTTCACAAGAGAACCGATTTGTTGTTAGCATTAATTCCGTGAGATGGAACAACGGTGATGCGAGAGCAAACAGCAGAACAAAAATCATTGAAGCAACCGAGCAGTGTGTCTACTTGAAGAGCGATGGCAGCTCATTTTATTTGAAAAGTGACCGAACTAATCTGAATTGTGATTGGAACTCTGTCCGGTATGTCATTAGATTGGAAGTAACCAGAAACACAGCGGTAGAGGAAGACGTAATAGTAGTAGTAGTTGTGAAGAGGATTACGAACTAAATTTAGGGTCAAAGTTTATTGCAGATTTCGTGGTGTTCTTTACTCGAATGGCCGCTACTGAGGATGATTCTTACAACGAGAAGTCTGTGGAAATGAATACCATATCTAGTTTCAGCACTGATTGGTCATATGAAAGCGTGAAAGTTCATCCGCTTGATGGGTTTTGACTCTTAACATCAGCCTGTTTGTGTGTTGATGTGCGAATCTGCCAGTCGCGTAATGTCCGGTGCAACTACGGTCAAGCAAAAGAAACGTAGAATTACTCGACAAAGACATAACCGCTAAAGAAAGACTCCAAACAACAACAGTAATACTAGTGTGAACTTCTGTCCACGTCAATAATTTACTGGCGGCCGTTTTGTACAAGTAGTTCAGGAAAACCAGGGCTGTGATCTAACGCGTCTAATTTCCTGCTTCTGTCTGAATGATACAAAACTTTACGAGACTCAAAGAAAATGAGGAATGAAAAGATACATCTCATGTTGGAATGTGTGAAGTTGAAAAAGTACACGGATTTTTATATACAACGGTTCTGATATGACAACCAGACTATTAAGGGATACATTTCAAGTACTGCGCCAAGATACATTTCGGTAAAAACGTTGTAACACTGGGAAACATCAGTGGAATATTAAATCCATCGCGTGTCTCTGCTCATTGTGTAATATTGATTAGTTATCTAGCAGTAGGTTATCAGTCAGGTATTTTTTGCTACTTTAATGTGGTGATCATCCTTATGCGTTCTGTTGGTCCAGGTGGCTATGTTGACCAGGGTCTATCAGGTTCATTCATGTCAGATAGGTCAAAAGAAAGCAGTCAGGCAAAAGGCAGTTACGCTCATAAAGGGTTGCATATCCAACTCATGACTACGTTGAGGTACTTAGGTATTAAGTCACCACCCTGTTAATTGCAGTACTTCTGTCTTTCGAGTAAAGAGGAGTGGGATTAGAACAAGTATCCTGAACCAAACAGTGCTCCGACAGCCGAATTATAGGCCGTGACCACCAGCGTATTATCATGTACAAGAGAAAACCCTACTGTATCTTTCCGATGTCTGGTGGGCCTTTCACTACACACAGTATCCACAACTGGGCTTGATCAACCATTCACCATTGATTGAGTCAGGTCTTTAAGTCACTAGCCTCTGACAGGGTCCCGGAAGAAAACCCTGTATCCAGCTGGCTCGTTCATACTATCCTGAGACATGCCTGTGGATTCAGGACGCTGTTTTTCGGAACCCAAAATGTGCATACGCCGCGAAAATGATACAGTACCCGAAGACCCGAACGGTATACTGCAGTGACTGCGCTTGGACTGACCTGTTACGGCATCGAGGTCACAGTCTAGAATAGTACAAGGCTTGCAGACCGAGGTAAGCCTAAAGAAGCAGAAGCTGGTTACACTTTTCAACAAATCAGCCCGCCAGTAGTAAGTGTTCGGGAATGCCGTGTCCATTTCGTAACTGCTGACCGCATCAGTTCAAACGACATTAACCCCGACTCATGCCTATCCACCTGTGGCTCGGTTAAGGTAAGTGCGCCACATGTTCTAGTGTTTATGATCCAGGGACGTGCCACACCAATGATACAAAGAACCAGTTATACTGTGAATTATCATCCACAATTCGCCCGAAACCGATAAGTGATCGACTGTTTCATCCGGGAGATTTCAACTTGCTGCCCGAAAGTGACTAAACGGCCAGGCCAGGTATAGTAAAACTTACGGTGTTGATGCGACCAATAAGAACGGTTACCGTCTGCCACAATTATGCGCCTCCCATGGACCGGCTAGCGTGAGCATGTTTTTCTAGCTGAACGCGAACAATGTCACGACGTGGACTCATTAACGAGGCGGCCACCGTCATTTGGTTGATTACATCACCATTAGACAGCATAACATTCACGAAGTGCTCACCACGCGAGTGATGCGTCGGCTAAATGTAGAGTGGGCCACGGACTGGTCCAATTTTAGATCGTGATCAACCTTCGGCTGGACCACCTGAGAAAATGCAATCACGTTGGGGTCCTGAAGATTCACTGAGCGGCAGCTATGTGGCC
>JTDE01000575.1:20730-52957 GCA_014338405.1 Paragonimus skrjabini miyazakii
AACGATAAACAACAAGTGGGTTGAACACAAATAGGCTAGCTTTATCTTGCATTCATACATCTTTTCAGTTATACCACCCAGTAACTACCCATCGTCGCCTGCTCTCCTTGTAAAAACTTGAACCACCGTCACTTACTATTTTTCTCTGTAGCTTTGTTGATGTACTGCATGATGAAGACTTTGTTTGATTTTTAATCCAAATTAAACATTTTATTCACCTTCCAAATATGCCAGCACTATACTACTAATACTATACTACCAATACTATACTATGCTGTGATGAATTTCT
Organism: Paragonimus skrjabini miyazakii; assembly: GCA_014338405.1. NCBI lineage: Eukaryota > Metazoa > Platyhelminthes > Trematoda > Plagiorchiida > Troglotrematidae > Paragonimus > Paragonimus skrjabini miyazakii. The sequence continues at coordinate 21,020 of JTDE01000575.1, forward strand.
CCTTGGATTTTAGATATGATATCTTTCTTCCTAATATACAGCTTCCATCTGGAGTCTTATTTCTTTCCTAGAAAAAATATATTCACTTTCACCTTAGTCTATCATCTGACCAACCAGAATTGACTGGTTGGGCCATGAAGACTTTCTTTTCAAGGACCTGTTGGTCTTATTCTACCGGATTTACATTGAATGTGGGGCAAATGGGTAGAATGGCAAGTGATACAACGCAGACTACTTGGAGTGGTGGTTGTGTGCAGTCGTCCTTTGGCTTCGATCCATATGACGTGCTAATCTGGAGCCAGAAGCCTTCGATCGTGTTAGTGCGATTGCTTATGATCTCACCTGCTAAAGTGAAGGGGACCGATTGCCTTAGTCAAACACTGGAAATGGAAGGTCGTCCCACACCTTGATAATTTAACCGTAAAGGAAATTCCGTCTTCATGCTCAGGTGAACCTACTGAATAAGGCCAAGTTGTTTTATCACAAACTGGATAGTACTCGACTCTGTTGTTAGGAAAGCCAAGTTTCAAACCACTGTTTTTGACCGTCTGGTGATGTTTGAAGTGTATTCGATCAGTTTACATAGTTAAACAAATAGCATGATCTGACAGTTCCGAGAATGGTATAAGCAGTTTGTGTGCAACAAGATGTGCATGATTTGAAGAGTGCTGCAAGATGTTTAAAAAGCAGGTTATATTTTTTGAATAAAAATTAGACAGAATTCAAGTTTCAAGTGAACTGAAGAATAGACCGTAAATTTTTTGTTGAAAGTTCCCTAATTAGAAGTTGTACTGGCACAGGACGTGTGGAGAAACTAATTGATTGTAACTTATATTTTATTTATGAGAGTTCTAATCAATGGCTAATTAGAGAACACAGTTTATTTCGGATAGGCTGATCAACAGAGAGCGGATAACAAGTGTCACAAAATGATCAGGATTAGTGTCTGTTGATGTCTGCGTTTTCCAGACCAAAAACACATCTTGAATGACATATGGTTCAATATCCATTCTAATTTCAATTTGTTTTCATATAGGCTAGCACTGAGAATAAGCATAGTAACAACGCATGTTAAAAAATAAATGATAATCAAACTGAGTTTAAAGCATGCATATCTTTTCAAGATTTCGCTTCCTAGCAAAGAAGGATAGTTTTTCATACTCAGTCGTTAGTTCACAGAGATTTTTGAAGTATTTTTACCACAAGATGCGTTCTATTACCAGTCATGGGTTGGTTGACACAAGTTGAGTACCATTCACACTCTATGGCATACTTCAAAATAAGACAGATTTTCTAGTCAATCTACTTTCAAAAACGGTACTAGATTCGAGTTTATTTCTTGTCAGATTTGGTCAGTAACGTTTATGCTAGCTATGAACTCTATCATGCGTGCTCATGAGATGACTGTGTTGATCACTTCGTCACTGATTCTTTACCAGTTGGAATCGAATTATCATGCATAGACGGTCAGGCACATTCATATGCTTATCACTGACAAGCTCTACGAAAAACGACTTATCATGAAAAAGAATGTCTGAAAATTCCACCTGAATGCGAAGCCCACAACCATAAAAAGTGCATTGGATTGAAAGTGTAAATTTTTCACAGCGTACAACTGGTCGTTCAATACATACATGCATATATGATAAATAAATGTATCTCTGATAACCCTTGTCAACCAGCAGATGATTCTAAAGTACACCGGGTGCATGAACTGTAAGCGCCTTCTTCACACTGTTGTAAGAAAAGCAGATATTTATCCAATTTGCTAGCATCCATTATTTTCTTTCCTTGAATTGCGGTGGCCGTTCAGTTTACCCGAGGGCTTCTTCTTTCAGGGTTGAGCTACAACGCAATTACTCAACCAAGATCTGAGTAATTTCGAGTTAAATAGTGTACACAGTATCAGATTGATCATTGCTATTGCATAATTGATTGCAACTAATGTGCTAACACACCGGTCCAGATCCTTATACGTTTGTTTAGGCATAAATCCTTCCCATGATCATTATCATACTTTAACTGCAGCGTAACAGAAAAACGCTCGTTTTTCATTGGTTCACTGAGTGTTTAGATACTGAAATGTCTATACACTGGAAAAACCGATTAGAGGCGTTGTACCAACCGTAGACCAAGTTACTAGATTTAAATATTAGGGAAATGCATTACCGAGTAACACTGAAGTTAAATTTAGGCGTAACATGTAATCCAGTTTTCCTGTGCGAACGACCAATCTATATATCTTCAAAATAACTAACAATAAGCACTAACACTTATGGTAGTCCGATGGACCGGTATACATGCCGAGGGTGTGATTCAGTATGCTGATAACGAACGAAAGCTAAAGCAAAACGTATGCGTGCGCCCAACTCCAGTTGAGGATCATCTACGTAAATACCCTGGTAATCAAATTGTTTCATTGTTTTCAATATCCATTCTGTAAAGTGAAAAAGCAGCCCACGGTCTTCACAAAAACAAAGGAAGGTCTAAATACGTTCATTTCAGCCTTATCACAGCCCACCAAAATACTTACTAGCTAGACAACGGAAAACAAAAGACGGAACATGTCCAGTGCATTTTCACTAACTATTCCATATCGAATTTGAGAATATCTCTTATCTAAGAGCATCTTTTGAGAAGACACCATCCTGATATGCATAAGTCTATAATGGCCTTGAGAATGGGTGAATGATGAGCACATCCTTATTTGTAATAGAGTTTGCTGTCTGTCTTAGGAAGTGCACAAACACCAGATTATAATTATTGCTTGGCTGAATGGAAATCTAGTGTGATGGAACACGTGTTTCTCTGATTAAGACAAGGAGCCAAAGACCAAGTACCGTCTACCAAAGTGGCTGCACCAATCAGTGAGTCAAGCGGACAATAAACGTGCATCAAACAACCGAAGCTTGGTCTCATCGATCGCTACGCGTTCAACTCAGAGCGTACACGGAACCGAAGTAGTTCCATTGATCCGTATGATCACAACGTGTAAATTTGCTCAAGTTTATTGAGGCTATGCTAATCACTATCCACCAGCCGTTGTTATGTGCCCAAAAGGACAACGATTACATTACGCTTGCGTTGGTTTTCCTAACTGAAGTTAAGGTAGGTTTATGAAACCATGAGTACGTGTACATTTGTTTTTAGTTAACCGTTCGTTTATTTAGTTTTCAACTGTTACATGTCTGTGGTTATGGAGAGTGTACGAAATTAACTCATCTAGCAGATTTCGTTTTCTCTTTATGACATTCAAATTGTCAATTTAATATTTTAACTTAAATACTTACTTTATGCTCATTGTATTATGGTTGGAAGAAACTATGGATGACATTAAATGCTCAGTCTGTGACTGTAAGTTCAAAGTCCTCTATAATATTCAGGCCAAACTATTTAGTGTTTATATGCTTAGGAATCATTTTTCAATGAAAAGAAACAGTTGTATTAGTGTGAATGATAAAGTGGATGCATTTCCAGTAACTTATATGTCAATTTACGATAGGTTGATACTGACTGTATAAATACAAACCTTTTTTAACTTTGAACTGTACAAATGAGTATCACAATTCGGTCACACTTGAATTTGACAGTAGCTCACAAAACGGCAAATAGGCATATGAATACAAATGTACCAATGAAAAAATAATACAAGCGAAATCAATGAAGACTGAGGAAGATAACGCAGTTTTACATATACAAGTTTACCATCAACTGTTACACATTATAATGTCCAAAGTCGTTTCTAACCAGCTTGGAGTTGATGGTCATAACCTCTCCAACTCTAGGATTAGTATCTCCAACCTTGCTTAGATTGGTGGCTCTCACCTGGCTATGTTGCAGTTCCCTTCAATCGTCAGCGACGGCATTGAACACTACGTGCTATTGCAGACTCTTCACCGGCATACAGAAGCTGTGAACTCTCACCACATCGGTTATTGGCAACAAACGAACAAATGTTTAAAACGCACGCCAATTATAGACCACCTTATGTATATACCATACTGTATGTCGTATATATAAACGACTACCTCGCGCTGTTACGCTAGACTCTATAAACGAACGACAGTCACATGTTGAGTTTTACGAAACCACTGTAAATTAACCTATCTACAGCCGCTTGTTAGCCATGTGCAGATACCGGAAAAGCACAGAGTATCTGTGGTACTAACCCCATTGATGATGAGTTAGTAAGCGTTTCAAAATTAGCAAATCCTTCAGCGTATAGAACTATCGTGAGTAGTGCTCGGGTTGTCGACTGCTATTTTATTTGATCCGATTTCTTAAGGTTTACCCGTTGTATATACCGACCACGTAGACATGGAAAGCACATGCCCTTCAGCATGTACCACTAATTATGAACAGTATTATGTCAACCAGTACTCAACACGTGAGAAATGACAAAAGCATCAATAAAACGAAACAGAAGTTATCGACTTGTTTCAGAAATCGAAAACCTGCTACACCGGTCAATGGATGCCACTAGATGACCTTACTGATATATGATTTCAGTAGACGGGTATAACGGTATATGATCACCTTTCAGTCACTGTTCAACAGATTTGTACTCATCTGAAACCACTTCCCAACGCTTTTCTATGAGCAATTTCTGAAGCGCAATGAAGTTATGCTGGTTGGTGTATTTAACAACAGAAAAGAAACTAAATAAGGCAACGTTGGAATTTTTTTAAATTACATATACTGCTGCTATCTGATTTTGAATTAAATACACACTTGACGCTCAATAGAGACAATGTTTTTTCAGAGTAACGTCAAATGTGGTTCGGCGCAAACAGCGTTGTAAACTTCTAAAAAGTTGAAAATTTCGTCAAACATATAATTTTTAGTAAGTTTACAAAATCTATCAAGTGGGTAATTAGAACGGGGCTATAATTCTAAATAACAGCCATCGCACCTGTCCACTACATCGACATTTCTGTGACAAAATGAGCTTATGTAAAGTTCAGAATGGCACGGCGAAAGTAAGTGTATAAGACCCTCAAACAATCATAGTGGTTGTGCCAATGGCAAAAGTGGAGCTGGTCATTATGATATCTTTCGGTTAACTTAAAAGACCATAAGTGAACTCTTACTAAAATATTGAAAGAAGTTCTCAGAAGGTGATCTACATTAGTATAAAATTACCGAAGCATGTTTTGTACAAGATGTATTTTTCAAAACTTCCTGTTTTTAACCAGGTTACATTTTATTAAAGATTATTCTCTCTGCAGTTTGTCGTTTTGGTTACATATTCGAGCCACAAAAGGATTCTTGTCACGGTTTATCCAGTTTCCCCTGCCTTAGCACATGTAAGTTTGTTGGGAGTCACTCAACATATAAGAAAGTTATCACCCAACACTATACCACTTACAACCTACAAAGTATGTACTATGTAATATCCCAGAGTGTACTGTAACTATGTCTAGCTAACAAATATAAGTAGAGTGCTATGGAGTTCGTAGAGTTACCTACCAGGAGTATTTATGTAACCTAAAATGTAATCGTTCTGGTTGTGAATATCTTGTGGTTTAATACCCAAGTCAGAAATCAGAACGGAAAATATGTTCCAGTTTGGGAATTACATGAGCACTTGATCATTCAAGCAAGTATATTAAGAGTGCAGTTTAACATGGGGGATGATTAGAGGATTGATCCAGATGAACTTGCAACAAAGGAAATTACTAGTTTTATATATGAATCAGTCTTTATTTTGGAATAATCATTTGAAATTATCACCCGTACGCATGATCGTGTAAACGACCGGAAGGATATGTCAAAATGACCGTTTTTACGGTCATATCTGGAAGTTAAGTTGCTTTGAGAAAAACTCCGAGGTGAAGCTAGTCAAGTATGCGATCGACGGAAGTGACCACGTGAGTGAACACACGTTCGAGTGTTTGTGTACGCTAGAGACTACCATTCCGAGTTGAATGATTTTAAACTGGTCACCATGTCAGTTTCGACCAATCGGAGTACCGTTTGCTAATGCACATTGATAAACAACTGCTAATCGTCGGGTCCTAATTGACCAAATGTGCACACACGAGAAAAAACGTACAAAGAAGAGTCCATTCGAACCACAACATTGAACGTTAAAAAAGGAAAACAACCAGACCTACATGAAGCTGTCAAAACTAACAAGCTACGAACTCATTCTTCCCATGTTGAAATCGTGCCGTATTGCATGATTTTATCAACAGCTGTTCGCATACACAGGCCTGCAGAATAGACATGTCTACTATGAACCAGCCCAACTAAAAATACTCTACTATCTACCATAACAAATTCTGTCAAGGTAACATGCACAAAACTGACAGAGAACACTATAACTTAAAACAGGAATCAGAAGAATTCTAGTGCATAAACAACTGACTGCAGGTAAAGGGATTCGAGCAACTCAATGTATTTAATCGAAGAAAGTCAACCAATAATGAAGTGATGATCAACAAATTAACATTGTACAGAAATACGGGTAAACGTTGACCTAATCAACATGTGATGAACATTGAAAAAAAGACGGTAGGAATCAATGAACAATGCCAAGAAATTAGATTCATACTAGTATAAATGTTGATTGAAGTTGTGTAGGAGTCGGAAATGCCTTCCGCCTTCGCATTCCGAACAACATTCCAATGAGACTCTTTCAAGAATGAACACCATACGGGAATTTTCCTCTTCATACAGTTCGTACTACACATACCTGTTAAGCCTTAAAATTCCAGCTACGTTTTCATAAGGAAACAGTATGGGCTTTTACACAAGTGATCATAAACCAAACTGTCGTGTGCAAGCACTCAACTGCATTCGTTGAGTAGTGTTCAGCTTGCCCAATTGCTTCGGGAGCAGACACAATAACTCACACTTTAACTTCAATCTATGAGTAAACGCTTAGGACTCCTCCACAAGTTGAATTCAAAAAGATCTTTAGAGTCGAGTGAATTAAATAGCTTCCGCAAACAATGGCATATACGGATGCTGATTGTAACGGATCTTTTAGTTAATATCATCCAACCATTGACAGATGAAGATCTATCCCTTTTGACCAAAAAACACCGATCACCATCAGATCAACATATAAATTCGGAAACACTAAATTATTGGTTCATTTAAATACAACTGGACGATCCCGTCTGACAGGTATTTGTCACAATTGTGTGCGTTTATCTCTGTATAAACCCTTCACATAGTTGGATCGTTGTAATTCTAGTGATCCGTCTATCAAGTTACATTCTCGGGAACTGAGATAACCCTATAAAGTGAATTCACTTACACACCATACATTTCCGTTAAGAAATACTAAACAGTTTGCAAAAGAAGAGTTCGAAATTAATCTACAGCTTGAGGCGTCGAATTTCGAGGGACAATAGGTTTATCTGCATTGAAAACAAACCGTATATAGATTAAAAAGTAGTTACTTATTGGCCTATGCAAGAATTAGTTACATCCCCCTTCCAAAAAATGCAGTTCAGTGCGAAAATGCGGACTAACTTGAGAAAAGCAATGTATATCCGAAACTGAGTTTTTTTTGGAGTGATTGCATTTCAGGAGAATGTATAACAGGTCGTGTATTCTAATTTGATGATCTAAGCTATCGGAAAAAGTTCTTCAGTAAGAAATTTGTTGGCGAGTGTACATTTAGTAATGAATAATGAAGAGATGATGATTAACCAAATAAAATGTAACACACTATTTTTCATCTTACGCTGTGACAAGCTGATTAACGGTACACGGTTAGGACTATTCGTTAAAACTTAAAATCGATCCCACCCTGTAGAAATAGTATAGGATGAAAGACCTAAGGTTTTACCTCGTTCCTCCTTTAATTACCTTGTTTCTTACGAAATAAACATGAACTACATGGTTTGTACGACACTGACACAACAGATTACTCAAACTGAGAGGGTGTATTTTCCATTTGAAAGAAAGAAACTTCCAGAAAACGTGTTGTTTTTGCAAGGCATAGGTGAATTCATTTTTATTAAGCAGATGGCTTATTTCCCATCGGATGTAATAAATTAAAACATTGCGTGTCATTAATCAATTTATAATGTGGGGTATAATTTTTCACTGAAGGCTCATTTGTAGCCTAACTTGTAGGGGAGGAGGGTTACAAAAATAACAGCCACTTAAATACATACATTATGGGTAAAATTAGTGAATTAAAAATATACGGTTCAAACTCGTGAATTTTCTTCAGACCATTACTGTATGTGACATCAGATAATTTCGTCAGTCACTGTAGCCATTAAGACGATGCTATCTAATAAAATATGTACCAAAAGGAAAAAAGAAGAGGTTCCTGACTGACCCCAAGTGGGTTAGATAACTGCCATAACTGATGAATGCAACTGGAAGTTACTTATAGGGAACACTTTTTAAAGTGAATCATCTCTCTCGTGGCAACATCGGTAGAAAGCTGAATGTGGCTAATGAGACAAAGCTGTTTCGGCCAACTATGTTTACTTCTGTTAACAAGTTAAACTATTTTTTGAGTTGTTAACATTTCTGTCACTACGAATGAGCTTGGACCAAGTATGTTGGTGATGTACACCATGTGGGTATGACCTCATGCATCTGACATCATGGCTGTTTGATAAATCTGACAATATCTTATCCATACATGACTTGGTATATTGCAAGACAGCAGACCTCTCATGAAATAAAAGTCGTTTTAACAATAAGAAAAAGTACGAGTGTTAATAATGATTGCAAACTTTGCTATGAAAACGATTATCATCCCATAAAATAGACAATCTGAAGTCACACTCTTGCAAGATCACACTAGAGTTCTACACCCTTAAGTTAAGCTTTAGTTTGACAAGGATCAGTTATTAAGCATTAATTTCTGTGCTCCAATAAAGAAATGTCATGCCAATGTACACCGGTAGAGGAAAATCGATGATACCAAACTGCCACAATTGTTGACAACAAAACTTTACATCATCGTACAGATGAGTCAAACTCATCGACCGGGAAGCAGGCAGATTAAACACACATACATCTGGTTGTTTGATAAGAACGCTGCTTGTTCAAGTGATAGGGCGCCTGCTGTCAAAATGGGTGTGGTTTCCCCAGTTGGCTATGTAGAAAACTTTGCAGTTGAACAGTTATCGAACTGAAATTGTGGGCCATGTAGCTTGCGGACAATCAGTACCTAGATATACATACTTGCCAACGTTACTCACCAAACAATCGGTTCTGTTCTCGTTTAAATATACGGATCCGTCTGGATTGGGGCAGTCACAGCGACGGATTTATTGAGGCTCATTTAAGCTGTTAATCTTATGCTCAAATTGTGTTGTAACACACCAGGGTGGTTGAATGCAAGCAATGTATGCATATAACCAACTTATAAGTTATTATCATCAAGGATACAGTATACAGATTAATGCAAACATGAAGAGATCATGGTTCTTGATGTGCTATTAAAATGCAGGTGATTGGTTCAATGATGTGCGAGTATGTGACTGGTGTACGCAGTTTATGATCGATTGTATTTGGTGAGATACTGATTGATTTTTAGCCGAAACATGTCAGGTTGAAGATAGTGCGCTGGATTGCGGTTAACCGTCTGAAATGTCGTGTACTCAAAGTAAGGTAGTAAGATTTAAACAAAGTGCGAAAGGTTTTACGAGAGACAGTTTCTTGATGATTTATTTTTTTTACATCGGAAGTATTATGAATGTTTGCAATTAAGAGTGATCGTAAAAAAATTTGTAGAACAGGTATGTCATTACTGCCGTTTTAAAGATAACCATGCGAGAACTTTACTGAGTGGACATATTTTAGCCAATTTTCATGAAGGGTCAGAATCTAGATTAAGCAGTCCTGTCATTGTCATCTTACCATGCTGAATAGCCATAATTTTTGACCACTGTTTTAGTGTTTCGATAAACTTTTTCGGTCAACTCATATCAGTTAGAAGGGGTAGAGTCTCACCTCTGCTACAGCGAATCAGTTGCGATTATCCCCGTTAGGGTCGGAAGCTGAACTTCAGTCCACATGTCCATCAAGTTAACCAGTTAATTATCACCCCACATAACTCACATTGGTTGTCAATTCCATCAATATATGGCTTTATGCAATGCGCTTCCAAGCCATAGACGAAGTCCAGAAAAATACCAGTTTTATTTTCTTTAATGCTCGTTGTTCTTTAGGCCGAATTAGCATGATGTACCTTCCTCCACACGCATAGCCAAATATAGACTACAGTATATATAACTAGACACATTTTACATTCGTTATACTTGAAGAATTCTATGTTAAGATTACGAACCCCTTTTTATAAGCTTATTTGCATCACCTCATGTAATTGTATACACCGTCATATTATCAGTTATCAGTTGACAATGGTTATTTTATAAGTATACACGATACTTTGTTTTAACGCATATTTTGCTAACCACCAGTTTACGCACAGAACTTGTTTGATGTGGGTAAATCTTTAATGGTCTGTTTTGTTTTGACTGAATAAGGTGAACCGCAACCATTATCACAGGTTACTTATAACTGTAGATTAGTGCATATTCTACAGAACGCATGACCGAATTGTCTTATTTAATCATCCATCTAAAATACCCTTTGAATAATGTTCAACTAGTTGGATATTCTAGGGACCAAGTGTGGTAGCTGTCCTTCTGATCGCTATTCACGAATCCACGAGAAGAATTAGCTCACTGGGAAGAAACTGTTTCTGATTATCTAGTAGTGTTCATTAATGGCTGCACGATCAACTAGGTACATGCATGTGAAACTGGAAAATGGTAAAAGTGAAATAAATTTTGAAATTAGGAGGGTGGAACAGAGTTACCTAAAAAGTTCCAGTCTATGGTTGCTGAAGCGGATGGTAGCTAAGTTATCTGTTAAGATAAACCATTCAACACCGTTTCCAAATGAAAATGAATATAGTTATATGAATGCTATTTTATTCTGCATTAATCGGAAAGCAGCTTGGGTAGTGCGTTTAAAAGGAACCGAAAATTCAGAGTTTTTTCTGTATAGCTAAGAGCAACACATCATAGTGGACACTCGTGGTCAACCGCTAAATAACTACAAGAACAGTACGAGTTTTGGCCCGTAAGTACAAAACGAAAGAGGATAGTTGTAAATTTAGTAACTCACACAATTGACCCATATAGTCAGGACCATAATACCTACACTTTACAAAAACAAACATATAATTGAATGGCCGGCAAACGGACGAAAGCACTAGCAGCACAGTTTCCTTAGTTGTTCCAATGCCATACTTGATTGGTTGCATCCAATTCGCAGACCATTAATCCAGATAACAACTATATTTATGTTATTAGATACCACTTTCCTTTACGTAACAGCCAGAAACCGGGGTTCACGAGTTTTATTAAAGACAGATTTAGACAATCCACATCTTCCAGCGTACTACTGTCTTGGCTTGATATTGAATGAAGATGTCATGTTCTACTACAGTGAACTTGTAGCTCAATTCAAAGTGATTGGAATGCTAAACCACATAATGCATTATATTATACAGCAGCAGTTGCAAAGCCGACTTATTATTATCTCAATGGTTACCCATTATTACGACGTGATGAGCGCTGTTAGATGCATTTACGAATGACAAAAGAGTTCAAAGCGTCGGACGTCGATATTTCTATCGATCAGGTTTCGTAGCTGTAGAGTACTAGCACTCCAGCTGTAGGTTGATGCGATCCTATAACTCGAACCACTACTCAACTCAATAAGAACAAGCAAAGGGAGGCAGATCGAATTGAACACGAACCTTCGTAAATGTACAAGTAACGTGACGTAGTATTATGCAAACTTTCACAAAAATTGTGCTGTTTTACTCCTATCCAGATATTCTCTACCAAATGGAAATGAAGAAAGAAGATCGCCGATTCAAGGAGCAAAAATATGGCCGTCGATAAAAAAACTGAAATTCAGGCGACTGTTACGCAACGTATACGTAGAGGTTGATGGAGTAGAATATGTGCGAACAATTATTTAATTCGACGGAACGACGATCTAGGCAAGTGTTGTAACTAGCTGTGCAGTAAGATGTGCGCCAATGTTTATTGATAGATGTACAGATTCATTTTTGAGTACTGTCACAATTCGTCGCAGACTAAAATGTACACGAATGTACACTTTTAGCGTCTGAGAGAATGTAGGCTTCCGCTTGTTGCAGTTTGTCTCCATAAGCCTTACACTGGTGAAAGGTACAAGTTTGACTAACTGTTCCATGACTATCAACTTCTAATTTAAACAAAATAACACATGAAGTTATTCAAATGATCCTGTTCCCCCTCAACAATTCGACCTTAACTAAACCATGGCTCTTACTTGGAGCAAATCAGAAGCAATAAAACACTATTACAAGACAAACTTCATCGTTTCACTAACACTTACCGTAAGGTTTACTAATGTTAACTTGTGTGACTGTCAACGTTTTAGCCTACTCTGTGTGACATGAACTGTAAGCGTCAAATGCACTATCATGGATCGGAAACAGTAAGTTAGTGTATAAGATTACTTTATAGTCCTTACTGGACTAACGAAGTATCGAAGGTGGCAAATCACAGGCTATCACCTTGGTCAATACATTAAGCTGAGGATTAAGGGCATGACTGTTTAGATCGCATAAAGCTACCTATAACAACTCGAGATCAGCATGGCGAAATGGCACCAGTGAACTGCGGTGTTTCATGGTGAAACACAGCAAGTGACATGAACAGACTAATTTTGTAGTGCCGTCCTTTTTGTTTAAGAAGACAAATATTTACTAAATATATGAAATTAACTAAAACTAAGAATATCTGAAATCTTTAACGAAACAAGCCAAGCTGAATCCTGTGAAACAAAAAAACATACCAGCTTGTTTAGTCATTTCTTGATTCCCATCATTGTAAATATGTGTTGTGTTGTGTTTTTGTGCATTGACAGAATTTGTATCCCGGTAATAAGTGGCACGCGCTCCTGGCATTTCCTTTTCTGTGTCTGTCGGTTTAGTAGTCGGTTGTTCTTCAACGGTCGATGTGGGGGCAATGTGTGCATTAGCAGAATCAGCACCCTGTTCATTCAACGTAAATATGTTTTTCTGACCGTCAGCAGTGCAGCCGCTCGTTACACGCTCTATTGCAATGGCGAACTTGGGGTGATTTATGTTGTCCTTGGGAGGACCAATCAGTGCACATGCGTTGACGTCTGCACCAGATTCAATCTCTGATGAGATTGGTTGGTTTTGTTCAACCAATCCTGTTTTGCCATCGCAGGTTGACGCCCTTCCCTCTTCTGTCTCACATTGTGGCTGTGCGGCTTTTGCTGTTACGGCCGAAACATTTAGCTTCTGTTGTTCTTGAGAATTTAGGAAATACTTAGGCATAATCACAGTACTGGACTTGTCCGTCGAATCTGTGATGTGAGTGGCTGTGACCGGACCTGTTGTGGAGATCGCCTGCTGATTTGTGTTCTCATTCAGTTCACGTCGTTCTCCATAGATCTGTGAACTGACACTGGTTTCCTCAATGCTATCCAGGCATTTCCTCCAGGCTTCCGTACTGATATCGGATTTTAAGCTAGGTTTACAAAACAATTTCGGTAATAACATACTTTCACCTGAATTAAAATCACAGGTGTTCCAAACCGTTGATCTGGATGCGTCGTAGTCTGCCTCGTCCGCTGAAGACGATGAATCAGGAGATGAACAAACGTCTGAGTCCGATCGACCGGCTGTTTCAGTTTCTGCCCTGTGTTCTAGTGTTGGAGGACTTCTGTTAGGTCGTTGCAAAACAGTGCGTTTGTGGGTTAAGTATGTACCGGTCTGAAAACAGAAATGAAGCAAAGTTGTGAAATCGTTACATTCAGCGTGCGTGTATGGTTACACCAGGCAGTTAGTGGTTAGGGTAAAAACCGGTAATTATAAGTTCAACGCTGTTCCTAGCTGATCGCAACTTTTATATTCAGACAGACTTTTAGTTAGCTTCTCATAAAATTACCCTAGTCTGGATTTCGCTCCTACTGGAGCTGCAATGCGGTTAATGGCGTAACGAATAACAGCATTGTCTCAACAGTAAGATAACCAGAGTTCATATCCTGATCAGGGGATTTATATGTAATACCGAGCAATGTTTGCCGACGCTGCGGCCGATTGGCGTGAGGTGGACAGATGATGACTTGACATAGACAAATGAAATCGTTCACGAAGGGGTTGGGCACTGTAGATCGGGTTCGTCTTCCGGGTTGGAGCCCTCGCGACTCAGAGAGTCGGTGGCTTGAAACTTTAGGTGAGATGGCGGCTAACCTAGCTCAGTGGCGTGAATGTTGTCGCTGTTTGGCCGAGTTGTCTGTGAAGTGAGTGCACTTAATGACGCTGGACAGTGAAAGCCGTGAGGATACTGTCTTGCTGATGTCGCCTTACTTTCACTTACAGCTTGGTTGTTTGTTTGCAAGGTGTAGGCGCCCTGATGTTGTATGTTTGAATGTAGACGTAGCTATTTTTTAGTGGTTAGGTCCCCTCCCTTCCCTCTTTTTTTCTCTCTTCCTAAACAGGGTTTGTTTCTTATTCATGGTTGTGTGGTAGTAAAGCATCAGTGTGAACCACTGATGTATTGCTGTCTATGATGATGATGATGATGATGATGTATTACTTGTGTATGTAATACCCTGTCAAGAGCAAAAACTGAGTCTAGTGTCTCTTATCGAGAAAGGCTGACTAAGTAATCTACATGAATGTAAAATTTGAAATCAGATGTTGGTAAAGTGTAGCTTCTACCTGTCAAATCCGTGACCCCTTACCTGGAATTGGGTAGGTGTCATGACAAGTGCAAAGTACATGGTAGTTCGGATATATTCGAAGTCTTTCACAAAACATGGGACCTATTGCAATCTATTGTAATGTTTTCAGTGAAGGTGTGAACTCACGTTTTGGGGTGTAAAACAGAACGATGCCTAATATGCAATGATAATAGTAATATCATTGATGGTAATCATAATTAACCCTTGACAATGTGTTCAATAATAGGCGGCTTCATTGGTGGGTGGTCTAGGCATCCCATTATTTTCAAAATTCGTATAGTTTGTGTTAGTGATGCTGCAGTGTAGCATAACATCCAATGTGACATAAAACGAGAGGCCACGTGTGACCAAACCTTATAATTGTCACTTACTCTAGTAATTATCAGGAAAAAGTGCTTTATGACAAAACGTTTTAATCTTTCAGTTGAGTTTCTAATCTACTTGGGTAGCTGAGACCAGACGTCAGAAAATTCAGGTGATTCCTATATCTTTACTTAATTTCGTTACCTCTCGTTTTATTTCTATGCTCGTTAACTGATTCAAACGTTTCTGAATTACTGTGCACGATCAGCAGTTTGCACTGTTGTTGATTGTTAATCCTTTTCACTAATTTCCGCTTCTACTAACCCATTACTTGGCTTATTTTTGGAACTGATATTGAAAATACTTTTTATATGCCGAGGTAACTTCTAGTCCATATTTGACTATGCGTATAGAGGAAAGTATATCATGGTAATTTGACCAAAAGAACAACCAACATCAGAGAAACTAAAACTGGTATTTTTCTGGATTTCGTCTGTGGCTTGGAACAGCATTACATAAAGCCACATATCGATGGAATCGACAACCGCTGTGAGGTCTGTAGAGTGATGATTAACTGGCTAACTTGATAGACACGTGGACTGAAGATAACTGGCGCCAGATTTTGGAGAAAAAGTCGCACTGTTTGCAGAAACAATTGAAGTTGTGTACTATTGATGCTTGAGACCGGGGTCCTGTGATTATCAAGGAATCATACATATCCGTGGATTACAACACCCACAGTAGTTTTAGTGCTGTAGGCCAGGAACGTGAATCGCACAAGGACGGTCTACTTGGAAATCCAACACATGTGGTATACGCTCCAACACCACAACAAATAAACACGCATCTGCACGTGATATTGATCCAGGGACATCATAGTTGTTACGGTTTGCCAACACACAGTTCACGAGCGGAAAGAAAGCCGCTTCATTTTAATGTTTCTTCTTGTATTTTTCTCCCGTTACATCAGTATCGAAATATATGCTCATGCCCCACTACTCAGTAGTAATGTGAGCAGTACAGTGCGATCATTGGTCCTGACTACGATAGTGTCCGAAGTCCTTAAGAAGAAAACCAGCTGATTCGTAACTTCATTTTGTGGACACATTTCTTGATGCTTTTTTCAAGCATACAACAAACAGTCAGTCTACTTATACATAGATTGGGACTTTTTTTTCTTGCCAAGTATCGCCCATGCTCCCGCATCAATAGATAAATAATCTTGTTAGCTTAACACAGCAAACTTGTCGCAGTCAAGTAAAAAACTGTGATTTGACGTACAAGAAAGATCATCGGATCAGAATCTGTAGATGTTCCGCTTGAGAAGCAGCAAGATATGGATAACCTGTACAAGTCTGCTGACTCACATATCTGAATGCACAAATATATTACTTTTCTTGCGGTTGCTCGTACTCTTTAAAGAAACAACCGACCAACCGAGTAGAAATCGAATGTATTCTTGCTACGGCTAGTTGCTACCGGTCTCACCGTCTGTGATCCGGTTTTTCCCGCTTTGATTTTCTTAATAGGTGAGTTTACTTGATATTTGATACTTTCAACTCCACGATGTATAACGACGGAACGTATCATTTTTGCCTGACCCGGACCACTCAAACCGGGATCAAATATGCCTACCTAGACCCTATAATATCTTATCGAAGCAAACATTCGAACAACCCAAAGTCATTTCTACCAAACAAGTCGAACTAACTGTAACGAAACGGAATATTAATCGACCAGACATTTGACACATCTGCACCAGTTGTTGGAAGACATCTAACGGATTGCCTGAGGTATGTGTGATTTTATTTCAGGCTGTTTGTTGAAGGGCTATCTTTGTGAAAGACACTACCGTATATTCATTTGGAAATGACAATTAACGGAACATCCCTCGGGAGAGAAATTGGCCAATGCACAAATTCACTTACAGTCGGGCAGGAATGCAAGCATGTGGCAAATTTGGGAAAATTTGCAATGACTTAATTTATTCGGGTTACGGATCCGCACACCCACCGCTGAAATAGTTGTGTTATCGATCAAGTTTTATTACTGGTCACATCCAGTTTTCTGAAACTCTCATCTAGAACACAATTGTCAGACAACCCAAACTGAGTGGTTCGTTAACTAATGAATAAAACGCTTGGAATCATGAAACGATTTATTAGCTAAAACTCGTAGCAATGATCTACGAAGTTAGAACTAAGTTATTCAGCCATAGGGTTTACTGTGTCATCACTCCTGAGTTTCTTATTTGCTTGAATCCGGTCAGGTTTTGACCCTGGCCTCAATATGCTGCTAAAAATCATGAATACGCAGTTCAATTAAAATACATTAATAAAACATTCGCCAAGTGGCTTGAAACAATTTTACAGACGTGACGACTGGTGATGGAACCGAATGGTTTGACAAACACATGGTGACTCAATCCGCGCTATTTTAAACAAAGATGACAGCAACTGGATGGGTCAGCTTCCGAAAACTAGATTTTACGTTCAGGTGCTATCATGCATTTTATATTGTATCTTCGTGGTACAAGTACATCTCCTGACTGGTGCTAATAACTACTTGTATCTTGTTGATTCATGCTAGTCTGTTTTGTTTATGAACGACCAATTATTGTTTTGATGAAAAAGCTTTGAAAACAAAGGCTACGGTTGAGAACCCTAATCGTTCTCCTTTCTAAGTATGGGCTCACTAGCAGTACCTCAGCCCACAAACACTCATGATTGTCAACGATATGGTGGAGAATGTGCCACGTACCGCTTTGGTGACCTCAGCCTAGCTAGGATAGAAGTTCAGTGACTAAAGAGGGTGAGTTTTCTTGTTGTACTGCACAGTATATATGATTGTTTCAACTGTGTGTGCCTGATTCTACTTTGACATGTGTTATATCGTTTTTTCGTTATTACTATTATTTTGACATGGACATAAAAACAGTGTTTACCTACTGTGATAAGGATAGGCGATCGCTCCATGCTACTCACACCACCACTATTCAGTAGTGGGACGACAGTATGGATTTTGCCATCAAAGTAACCGCAGGAAAAACACGGGAAGAAACATCACACCACCACAACAGTGCAGTATGTCATGGAATAATTCTGTCCACGCAAAGGAGCTGAGTATTAGCGTCTGTGGCAGCCGGGACCTTCTGGGACGATTGCCATGTGCAGATGAGAGTTCTTGTTTCTTGTTCTGTTTGAACACCTAACCCATATTAGTTTCCTAAATAAGCAACCTTTGCGCTATCCGTGTTCTTGACTCATAACACTAGTAATGAACTTCATCCTGGTGCTTCTATTCATCGCTGGTTTGCTAAAGAGCGAGTGGTCGTGTTTTCTTTTGAAGATCATCAGCAACCTGAGTACTGCAAGTATACCTATGTCATTGAGCAATCGTATAAACAAAAGCGGTCAGGTTTAACTTGTGGTCAACAGACTGTGATCGGTAAGCTCGTTCATAAGTGTGGTAATCGGTTGAACTGTAATTAGGGTTTTTCCAAAAATTGCAACATTCAGTATGATTAGCATTTAAAACTAGTACAAGCTAACATCAGATTATACCATTATCATTTAGATGTTCTGTTTCTTTGTCGTAGTAGGCAAATGGTGAAATGATCAGAAGACTGGGACGCTAAACAAGCAAATGTTATTAAGTTTTTAATAAGACGGGGGCTTGCTGTGAGGTATATAAACTGGACCAGTTTGAAATACATTGTTACTATCTATAAGGAGAGAAGACAGAGGCGCGGATATAACTCAGTTTCAGGTAAATTGACGGCCATCATTGTCAATATGGATAGAAGTACGTCAATGGTTTGCGATCAGGCTTAACTACCATACAACCAGACTGCATAAGCCAGCCCTAGCCAAGATAAAGCAGAAGTGGAGAAGAGAGGAACTAACTAATAAAACAAATATGTCCGCATACAAACATCCAACATCAAGGAGTCTATATCTTGTAAATAATTAGCCGGGTTGTAAGTGAAAGTAAAGCGTTATCGGTAAGACATTCTCCACGTGACTTTCACGCCACCGCTTCATAGACAGTTAACCAAAACAACATTGAAGTTCACGCTTATGAGCAAAATTAGCTTATTCCTCATTCAGAGTTTCCAATCACGGACTTTGATAGTTTCGATGGTTTCAGCCCCAGCGCCGAACCCGATCTACAGTGACTAATCTCTTGGTAGACCAAACACTTTGTTGAAAATCATAACCATTATCACGTCTAGGTCCGGACATCCTGAAATCATATCAGTTCATATACAATCACGAATACATGAAAATAGACGGTGGTGGATAACAGCAATGCAACTGCCTGGCTGTTTTCCAGATCTCAGTATGAGGACAACCGCATAAAGAAACGTAATAAAATGTCAAATTTGCACCCCAACAATGAACCTCGAAACAAGAAACACTCCAAGAAGGATCAATTTTAGCGGGAATTGCAGTCGTGTGGGAAAAAGTAAGCCCATGCTTGATTCCAACAGGCAACAAAATGCTTGACAGAATCACCCCCATTCTAAACTACAACGTCTAACTTAATCTCATTGTGCTCAATGAATGTGACCATTTCATATGTGAGTTGGAGGGGGTAACTGAGTTCAAATGGGAAAGTTATAATCTCTCGGCATGACTTCGTAGCTCTGCTGGTAGAGCACGTGCCGTGTAAAGGTATGGTGTTTCTGTCGCTAGTTCGAATACTGTCGAAGTCCGGAGTTTTCGCATCTGAGTCTCTTCTGAAATTATCCCATTTTTCTGATACATTTCACATTTTTCATCTTTTGTCTTCTACGCGGCGGTGCATTAGTGAGACAGTGAACCTTGTGAGCTAGCCCAACGGCTAACTGTCTGAAAACATTTGACCGATTGCCAACGTTAATTGTTCAGTCTATTATCGAGCGGAGATAGACTGAAACGTACCTGGAAATCTTTAAGGTATGCGCGGAAGGCGCTGATTTTTCTATACGGTTAAAGATAGTTGGGTTGGTCAGCCGGTTCCCGTTTTGCAACAAATCATTACTACTGATGAGTAGTCGGGGATTTAGTTTATTTCAATTTGAACATCACTCACAATTGATCGCAGCTGTCGCATTCCCAAAGACTTTCCAGTTGGCCCCTTTCGAAAAGAAGCACTAGACTGGACTTTTGCTCTCATTAGAGCTCGTCAGTAGTGCATATCATGGCGACTGCCGGGACTTGAACCACGGCCACGCTGTTCATGAGACAACCGTGTTTACTCGTCAGTAATCTGAAATATCGCCTAGCAGGTTTAATGAGATCGGAGATCTCGACTTGTCTAGGATGCCCTAACCGCGGTTACTGTGTCTCTTCTCGAGGCGATCGGGCAAACTGATCATTACTCACAAGCGAAAGTGGTTGAGCGTCCACATATGATAATTCGGTCGTGCCTAACGTGAGGTCAATGGCGCAGTGGTAAACACGGTTGCCTCATGAACAGCGTGGCCGGAGTTCTAGTCTAGACCATGGCAACAATATGCACTAGTGACGAGCTCTAATGAGAGCAAAACTCGAGTCTAGTGCTTCTTTTCGAAAGGGGCCGACTGGAAAGTCTATGGGAATGCGACAGCTGCGATCAATTGTGAGTGATGTTCAAATTGAAATCATAATTACTCTTAGATCTGACAGGAATTCAATATAGAACATATGAGATCCACTACTGAAACAGATAAGATTCAACCCGTGCCTCTCTAACTGAGTGAGTTGCTGTCAGTCTTATCTGGCATCATGATTTTTTTTTAAAGTAACACATGGGTGGATGCCAGGTCTTGATTTTCTTGCTTGCAATCACAGCGAATATATCAAATCTTCAGCGTAATAATGAACTTCAATGATTGACTGTCGTCAGGAGCATTCTGGAGAGATTAGTAAAATTACATGCCTTTTAGTTAAATCCTATAATAATAACATGTATTAAACGGTTGACAAAAGGTATCTTTTACAAGGATCAAACATTCTTTGTGTTTTCCTTGGGTGTACTTTATAGCGGACAAACAAATCGTAACCAAGATGTTTGTTGATAGACAACCTTTTTAGAAGTTAGTGGTAGAGCACATGTATAGAATCACATTTTCTCTTTTGTTTTTTTCCTCATAGAAAAGAATGATTTAGCGTTACCATTTAATAATTCCATAACTGATTGAGATATGAACGATTGTGACCTCGAAGCATTGTGTTTGCTTTATTCCGAAGTTTTTTCGTGTGATATACTATGTAAGACATATTGGCTAAGTTCTTCATTCAATAATGCACATTATTTACAGGATAGAAAGCACTGTAAAATAGGGAATTACCAATCGCAAGCTGCTTCAGTGTGAAGTGCAGCAGAATCAACAGTTTAACTGGGATGAAAATTGGTGGGTAGAAATGGAACAATTTTAGTGGTGTAGAGTTTTCACAGTCCAAAACAATTTGCTGGTAACGTTGCTGGAAACAGTAGTGAATAAGTAAGACTAGGTAGCATGTACTCACTGTGGTGAGTGACATACTGATTGACAGTACAAACCGGAATGTAGTGGGACCATTCCGAAGGTTTGTTTACAGAGTACGCGTTACATTAAGTTGCCGTCGAGATTGTAATTTAGTGACAAGTATCCACCTTTCCGGTTAAAAACGGATTATGGTTGAAAGTGGTTGAAGTCCGGTTTGAACAACAAACGTTCGTCTTCTTAGTGAGGCAGGTCACGGTCACCGTTCGTATCGTTTATAATAAAAATGAGTTTAGAATCATGACTACATTGGTACACAGTCCAGTTTAGTGGACGAGTTACGAACAGGATAAGTAACATGGAATTGTGGACGCTTCCAATTGTCGAACAGTTTTTCAAGCAACCAACCGAAAGACCCACAAAAATTGTCTAATTTTCAAACGACCTACATAGCTACCAATTGAAGAAACGGAACATCACTGACGTGGCCAACCTTGGAATAACTTTCATTACAAGGCCCATTCATATGTAACTGTAAAGCAAATAGCAGAGTCCTAATCGCCGTTTTATAGGATAGACCGAGGACAGGGGCACCAGATGCATGATTACGATGCTCTTTATAAATCTTGACTATTTATTTGCTCTTATCAACAGCATGCACAAAGTTTACTTGGAACAAGTTTTGTGGATGTACACGTCCATGTTAATGTGATCGATTTACAATGATTATAATGGTTAGAAAATCAAATGTTATCCTATTACTTGACAAGCAGCTGGGCAAACAATAGATAGATCTGCCCGCATTTAAACATGCGCATGCGCACGCACGCACTAACACACTAAAAACACCTGGGTAGACAGGCAAGACATGCTTGTATGTATACATGCATAGCTGAAATTTCCCATAAGGATGTCAAATAATGGGTACGTAAATTGGCTTTGCCTGGATGAACACCAACCAAGGCTAGAGCAATGATCTAGTTGTTGATAGACTGTACTAATGTTCGGCATTCATTTAGTCTGTTCCAGTATTTGAGCCGGCCAGCTGCCGTGTACAAGAATGTAGCAAACATGGTGTACAATTAATCAGTTACCTCGTGACAACGATCAAGTGTAGTTAATTAGCGGTGCACAGCAAAATGAGCACAAGGAAAATGTATTTCAACATATGCAAAGTAGTTACCCACAGATGACCGGAAGTCGATTTCAAGTCGGCTCAATCTGTCCAATGTATACCACGGAGTGCAAATGTAAGGTTCGTTAAAGCGATCTACATTACTTACAACAAAAACTATTACTACTACAAATGTTTGTAAATAAGGCTTTAGCATGGTCTAAGCTTTTTCTAATCGATGAAATTCAGAACGTATGACGGTTTAAATGATGACGTTCCCGTTTCAATGGTTTGGTAAAACTGACATACATGTTCCAAAATGATTTTGTGAGGTCTCAACAAATGCATATTTGTCAACAAAGCACTGTTACTATCAGCTCTCAGTCACGACAGTTATTGCCTCTGTTTCCGTTCTATGGGCTTCCGACTTCAAAATGTAGGTCAAAAGTTTTATGCTGTGAGCGAAGCTCTTCGAATGCGTTAACATTCTACAATTAATGGAACATGGTTGGATTAGATTTGTGTAAAATATACATGCACGAGAGACTCTATTTTGTCAAAGTGCCTGTTAGCATAATCGATCCTAAAGGCATTGCTGTCTACACAAGATTTAAAAGGGGGTCAGCAACATACTGAAAATGTCTGTCGCCTCTCTGTTTAAAAAAATTAAACCAAATGGAGACAAACTAGCTTTAAGATTCAGTTCAGAGATTCTGGATTTAAGCCAACTATTCAGTTTAGTATAACAGTGAGCGTTCTAGTAAGTTATGAAACACCAGTTTACCTTATAATAAACAAGGATGTAAATCGAGTGAAGTAGAAAGACCAGAGTGTGCAACAAACCCATCCTGACATATCTTACTTGTTGTAGTAAATCTAGGAAGTATGATTAGCTACTTAGAAGAGTTTACAAACAAAACTAAGCTCAAACTTTACGAAATGTTTGTCTGCACTGAATAGTCTTATTCGATCGTCCTCACGTTCAAGTTTTCCAGTATCTAATGGTTGATAGATCATTTAATAAAACTAGCGTCTTTGTAGTACCGTCGGACTGATCGTAAAAGTATCGCAGAGCTGACCTTGAAACCCATCTTTATTGTCATGAATTTACTTCTGAGCACAACTGACGGAATATTGTTTGATTGTTGACATTTGACTTGCTCACTGCCAAAACTATCTTTAATCTGCAAGTTGTGTGACCAAAATTGAATAGTATTACGAAACATGTCTCGAATATAAGCTGGAAATTACTGAGCGGTAAACAACCCATTCACGCTTCCGAATTACGATTAATTTGATTGGTTTTGTTTAGGTTTGTGTGACTTGACAGTAACCAGTTACCTTATTTGTCCCGTTATATTGCACAGACGTATGTGGCTAAACGTGTAACCTACAGAAGATGTCTCGAAGCTTAAGTGATTCACTATCATTAGAAAGAGATTAGAAAAGAAGTAAGAAAGTTAGGGATACAAGCAAATGTGTTATGGAATTAGGATGATTTGTCTACCGAACATGAGCAATTATTAGTAAATAGATCGTTTTAAAAGAATACGAGTTAGAAATTTTTTTATGGTTCAGTAAGGTAATGTACAGAACCGAATGCTAGGCTGTTATCGTCCAGTTATATGAAAGTTGCGTTAAAGGTGGGTTTAATTGAAATATCTAACTCAAACACTTAGGCATGATTTTTTTTGTCCACGGGATAGTTCAAGGTTGTTTTATTGAACATACTCAAATAAGCTCGTAATAATTGTGTTACTGAATTATGCCGCAATTAGTATAATACCCAAGTCTTGTATAGCGTATTAAAATGCCGTGGTTATTCATCTGAACCTTCCTTTTAAAGTACATTCCATTTGAAACAAACACTGGGACATAATTACCATTTTTATTAGTAATTTATCCAAAACATTGTACGCACGGTCGGAATTCGGACTAAATTCCCCATAGCTCGTTAGTTCACTCATCACGCTTTTTTCATAAGGTCCTGTACAAAGTGGATATGATGAACCGTCTGAATTCCAATTCACACTCTTGTCTGCTAATTAGATTTGTGATAGAATAACAGAACATACGTTTGTGCGCTGCCAATTTTCATGGAACTGTTGTTAATTAAATCTAACGCATACAGCACAAAGTCAACCGATTGAGTATATACATTACTTTGACTAGCAATAATTCTGAAAGCACCAGCTATATCTTCTAATGAGAAGGGGCAAACTCCCAAATGTTATTTTGCGTGTATAACAGACGGTGAATACTTAACCAATAATTATTGTTGAACATATGGAACTAATTTTAGACATATATTATACACCCAATTAAATGAACAATGTAATAACAAAATTTAACTTTGTTATACACAAGGATTTGCTTGATAACAATTACAGTTTTACCTATTCTATTTAGAATGATAACAAATCAATAACGGATACGCTATACTTGAATTAAAAGATCAGCTCACTATTTGCGTGTAAAAAATATATGGTATATAGCAGCAACCTGTGTTAGTCGTCTCGCGTAGATGAAAAAAATCTTATTTTAGCTCAGTAGTATTACGAAATACGACGACAAGTTATTTTCAAAATCAAACAGTCTTATTTTTGGAAAAGTATTGTGCACCAAACAAGCATCCCTATTGCAGCCCATGAGTCAAGTAGTTAATCACGTTTTATCAGCAACGCATTGTATGCTCCGAGACATGCATCGTTTCATCAAGCTGTCCAGTCCAATGTACACCATAGTGACAAGCCACTCCGTCAGATTGCTCTGGTTTTCAGAACCAAACAGTGGTAGTTCACTAACGTGATGAGTAGACTGAGTATTTATATAATTAGTGTACTACGAAAGCATATAACGTCAACTTGCAAGCGCAAGTTTTAAAACATTTGCACGTTTTAATTGTAGACTTCAGGGAACTAATAACTATACGCTCCACTGATGAGTTATCACAAGAGTGGAACTCTAATGTAAATAGTTTTTCTTCTTCAGAAAGGGCTGGCTAAAAACTCTCTTATTGCAAGTGAGATTTCAAATCCGTTACCTAAATTCTCGATCATTAATAAGCAATTAACACATTCTTTCACAAATCTAATACCTTTTGTAATTTTAACCTAGTGAGAAGTCCTAACTGTGCGGTTAACGATTGCAGGTAACAGTGTGATTAATGTTTTTTTAATGAAGATCACCTAGCAATCTGATCGTTATCTACAAACGAATCTGATCGAGCTTTTGTGCATGTTAATTCGGCTCTGTCTAAGTTGAGACAAACAGCTTAGTAGTTATAGTGGGTTACGTTTTCTTAACGCAGACAGGAGTTCACACTATGGTTGTGAAGAACATGCACTTTTCACATTAAAGATGTCAAAAGTTTGACAAGCCTTTTTGAAGGAGACTTGCTGACTAATCCATCCTAATGTAAAAGCTGCAATCAAGAGTAATTTATATCCGACTTTTATACTGAACTTTCTAACCGCTAAAGCCTTCATAGCCCACAATGAGATACTGTAGTGGAAACCAAGAAGACAATCGATAAGGTTACAAAGTAATCTACAATAATTGTCTACGATAAATTCCACCACACTAAGTTCGCTATATGCTTGAAGAAAGTTCCTGTTAGATAACAAACAAATTTCAACGAATTCAGTTCCTCCAGTGTACTAAAATCCGCTGTTGCCACAGTCAACTCCCGATAACAACGACCACGTGCAGGCAGAAGCTGAGGCGCGCGAGGATGAAGTGTGTATGCATTCAAACAATAGAAAATTAGTTTATATGTACAACGAACATAACAGGTATGAAGAACAGTATATAACCAGAGAGCAAAAAGGTTAACAGACTCTACAATACCGAGCTGTTTTATGTAAGTTTAAAGCGTAAAAATGATGACGTTGTCGATGAACACAGAAAGAACCGACTTACACTAGAGAAGGATAGTATGGCTGAACATCAGCATTAACCACGGTACGCTGTGAAGGACCCTTGTTCGTGAATAGGGAAAACCACCGCTTTAATGTACCCCATCTATGTGTCAATACTCCTGTGATAAAATCTTCTGGTCCATTCTTAATAATCCACATGTATGTTGTTACCTTGCCACGACCTTACAATGTTCATCCACAAAAATGAGTTACTCTATCTATGGAAAGCCTACTTTTTATCGAAAGATGATCTGCGATAAAACTAGTTTGTGGAAAATGTCTTCACCAAACACAGTACACATATAATCATTTCCTATTGTTATCGTCGTTGCCAAACCATTTTCAGATTTGAGCCATGCCTTTGAATACCGTAGTTCGAGCTACTGTTTGTCATGAAATTAGTCAACTCTATGGAAATTGAAAGGATCAAAGTTGACACTACTTACTGGTAATGTTACAATAAGAGTGAATCTTTGAGGAACAATCTGTTTAAACTATTTTTTCTGAAGAGATTCAGTACAGTGGTGAATGCGTTTGCCACTAATCGACATTCGAATTACTGCACTTATCTTCGGAAAATAAGTTGTAACAACGACTGTTAAAAACAATGAACATCGTGGAACCGATTGAAACGGAGCAATTCGTTATACATCAATTGATGAGAGTAAGCATATGATCTTGAGAACGAAATTCGAGCTCACGGAGTAAACAACTCTTAATCTGCTTCAAGTTTGTTTGCACTCTGCATTTGATTGATGGTTTCAGTGGTCTGTTTCAATTGAGAGTCATTTATTTACTCCTCATGCATACACCACACAATTCTGGTGATATACGATGACCTCGGTAATCCAGTTCGATACGTTGTGAACAGTCACGTACATAACGGCACTGAGGTGCTCAATTTGCTCGATCGGTTAGTTTTGAGATCGAAAGGTTAACATGGGTGAAAGGATTAAGCATCTAAACCAAATATACAAACAAATAGACAAATATTAAACGTTGACATTGACGAACGTTAGGGTCACACATTCCACGCACAGCTCAAAGCTATGTCAGTAAGAACATGCTGCAAATGTGTTGCAAGTGAATACACTCCGTAAGTGTGTTAACCCGATTGCGAGTGACTTTATAGACGCCCATGGCATATTTGCCCAATCATTACTGAGTAAACTGGTCATATAGTTCAATGTTTTGTGTACTCTTGAATGCAAGCAGGTGCAAGGATGGTCAACGGTTGAGAGATGAATAGGAAAATATCAGCTTCTAGGTATTAAGCTTCTATTAGAGAATTATTCATAACTCGATGCGGAAAACAACCGCGAATCATATCAGTAGAAGTAGACTATGAAGTCTCGGTTTATGCTTCTGGAATCATTCTCCTAACGATCTTAATGACATTTTCACTGTTCATTTCTCTAATTCTCATAAATAAATTAACGTGGCTGCATTCGAATCACGGAACTCTTCCTAGTAGCCATAGTATGGAAAGAGTATATTATTAATTTTGTTTTAAGCACTGACATCTAAAAAGAGCAGTGAACGGTAATCGCTGATATGGTTGATACCCGCTCAAAGATGGCTTCCTAGATGATTTGGTTAATCATATTTAACACAGCTAAATAATGCAGGCGTTTAGTTTGATTTCAAAAAAATATTGAGAAGCACACTTAGTTGTGTTAGTCAAGGCGAAGATGAATGTTTACCTTATTGATCTACATCAGGTTATTTGTAAAGAGATAATATGAAAAAGTGTGAACTCTTTTGTGCTGGAATGGGAAAATGTGTCAAGATTAGAGGTGCAAATTTGTAAAAAGAGATAACTTATTTCGTTTGTTAAAGTTTCCGCGTCTACACTAACAGGAGTTTGTGGCCATAGGATAAACAAGGGTGTATGTGTGTGCAGCTGATTATGATTGGTACACTAACAAAACAGAGACAGAAGCAATGCTAGTGACCAGGATCGATCACGTAACTGTGTCATTCGTGATGGATGCTATTGTGGTGGTTGATCAGGTTGGAGGTACGAGTATTCCAACAGTCGGCAGAATACCTCAACGCGAGGTGAGGTACGTCCAAAAGCCCCCAGAAAGCGAACCGGGGACAGCGTGGACGACCAGATGAGTCATTGCTCGACTAGATCGGACCAACGGACGAAACATGGTAGGCAAAATAGGATGCACGACCAGGATGGAGGCGCGATTATTCCAACACTCACAGGGATATCTCAACACGGTCGTGGAACACGGTCAAAGCCTACGGTGGATAGATGGGGGACAACACGAACGACCGAATGAGCCATCGCTCAACGAAATCGGACTAACGGATGAAGAACGGCAGGCGGAAAACTCTTCGCTAGAAGGCGCCGATCACACACATAAACCGGGCAGAAGTGCACACGAGATGTGAACGGAAACTGGGGAGCGTTGTGGACTGGAATTCTGACTCATAAACGCGAGCGCACGCGAAGAAGGCTAACTAGCGAGTTGGACAATAAAGATTGTGTTTTGTTGGACACCTTTTCCGCTATACTATTACTTTTAAGTGTTTTCATTTTCAGTAACCAAACTAGTCGATTGCCTCCATTTAAACAACGCAGTAAATCGGGAAACTCTGCCAAATTGTTCACTGTTATAACGGGAGCGTTATTACAGGGCGAACTGAATACACGACAAAACCATCAAAAATAAGTTTCAGAAGTTGAAGAAGTAGAGGCTCTTAATAGTTACTCTCGTTCAATTTTCACTGGGTTAAACGATGAAGGGCGGATTTAAAAAGTTCAGGAGTATAGATCTACGTTCCAAAAGCCTATCCAAGAAAGAAGTAAACAACTTTGTTCATCATGCGTTTTAGACTCTGAATGTGTTAACATCAAAACAAACTTTAACAAAATTTGACAAGTTAATGCTCTAAAACCTGATTAATCCAGTAATTAAAACTTAGAAGAGAAACGTCAAACTTAAGACAGAACTACGGAAGGGTGTATCGTCTGTTCGTTAAATTCTACATTACTTAAAAATAATATAACTGAACGTACATCCGATGCCAAATTTCCCAATTTCTGATGGTCATTACCTTTTCACCTAAATGATTCCTGCTGGTTTGTACAATCTGTGTCAGAAGACACAGATATTCAATGGCCTAATAACAAAATATTAAGCATACAGTAAACTCACGCTCACAAAATCAGGACTCTAGAAATTACAGAGCCTGGTGATTTACGACCAGTGTTCTTTTGTGAATGCGTACAGTTCTGTTAGCATAAGTTCATTCTATTGAAGTGGAGCAATCATTAACAGATTAGTTTTGACGCACGATTTCTACACACACAGAGCTTGTACACACAATTACGCAAGCAAACAAATCTGGAACGTGACTCGCATTAATGATTTTTTTTAAACAGTACATCAGTGGCACGAGAGTTTTATGTTGATTAGGCTGTGTTTAGAGAAAAAAACAACGTCATCCAATTTTTAGATTTGATTACAAACCGAGACAAATAGTGCTCAGTTAATAAAATCATTTGTCATTTTATCTAACTGAGGACATTTAGCATGAGACTTCCCCTAGTCTTCGAAGGACAGGTGGCATCATTCTTAGAGCGATATGAAGCCCTCGATTGTGTTCTGACTAAGTTCTTGCTTTTTATTGAAAAAGATCAACACAATTTTGTGAAAAACAATACTTCGGAAACGAACCTTGCAGGCTGTTAGTGATAGTTGTATATTGGTTAAAAAAATTCATGTGTGCAATAGCATAATTGTTTCGGTAAGTCGTATAAGAAGATACTTGTTCACTACCGAAAAGTGCATATATAACGGTTGAAGTCAAAGTTTGTGGCTAATCGCTCGTAACATTATTGGGAACATTTCAGCAATTCCTCCGCAAATGAAGGCACATTGGATCCAGGGTGAATTTCATAAAGAATATAGTAGGCTCACTTTATATTGCTGTAATTATCCATACTTTAACAAACGTGCCATAATATTTGTTTACCTAAATATCTTATCTACATTTTCAGTTCGTAAGTCTACGGCTGTGTGGAATGCACCAGCTTATTCTAAAAACTGGTTCAACTACTTTAGACAAATTGCTATTCATGATTGTTTGCTAGTGTACTGACAGTGAAAACATTTGGTTAAAGCTAAGAGTCCGAAATGACTAAAACTGTTCATACAGTTTTGAAAGTACGTTCTATGTACTAAAGTGACACGCATTGATAAGCAGAAATCTTGAAGATAACTTTCTAGTTCAATCAATACAGAGTTTTTGTATGAAACTTGGTCTAGTGTCCACAGGTTTGAGGTGTTACATGAGCTTCATCTCCCTATTTTGTGATAACTTTAATATCTCTCAAGTGTGGTTGCTTTGGTTGGATCAACCAAACAGTAGGAAACCATTAAAAAGCGGGATTAACATAAGAAAGTGAGGGAACCAATTGTTCGAAACCCGTCGCTATATGAAATAATTCATTGCTCACTGTTCACCACAGGAGATAAGTTTACCTCACGCGATCGATATTCATTATCACGTGTCTATGAGGGTATAGCTATATTCACCCTTTCATAGAGTTTACGAGTGCACCTGAACACAGTGAGTACGTCCACCTGAATGGTGTGTAAGTGTGAGGGCGCTCTGAAGGATCCTGAGGTGTAGCACCACTTATGAAATAATGACTGATAATTGTAAAAATGTTCATGGTTTTTTTTATAAGTAATTTTTTCCCGATTCCTAACGTTGCACGTTGGGAGATGATTATATGCATCTAGAAACCTATTCATCACACCATTAGAGGATAACCGTCCTAGTTTTGCAAAGAAGACTCTGCCAATCTAACTTCCGTTCAAGGAATATGTAACCCATGTAAAAGCAATCCACTGTTCTTGTTAGACATAGAAAAACAATCCCTATGGGCCATTATGAACCTGCTTGATCAATGCCTGGCGATGGTTTGGAAGCAACTCAGTAGTTGCCTATTGGTACACTTGTATTGTCGCACGGCAGAATACATAATCAGACTAGTAAACATTCGACGAAATAAATCGCAGATGATTATCCAGTTTAGAAGGAAACCGCAGTCACTAAGTCAACCATTAGGGAAGATGTTACGCTATGCAATGGGCAATGTTGTTTTAGATAGGTTAAGGTGTTAATTGGAAAAATCACTCATCGTTCGAGTGGATTTTCACACCGTGTATTTTTACTGCTCTAGCCAGAATATGCTTCCAATTGATCAAATTCGTCTTTCAGTCAAACGTGAGTTTGTTTTATATTGTTGTTCATATAACTTCTATTGTATTTATAACACTCCCTTTTGCCGTTCTGGTCATCAATGTGATTCCCCAGAGGCTAATTTCTCACAGTGTTGTGTGATCTTGTAACAA
>JTDE01000575.1:53057-63228 GCA_014338405.1 Paragonimus skrjabini miyazakii
TAAGGTGTTAATTGGAAAAATCACTCATCGTTCGGGTAGATTTTCACACAGTGCATTTTTACTGCTCTAGCCAAAATATGCTTCCAACTGATCAAATTCGTCTTTCAGTCAAACGTGAGTTTGTTTTATATTGTTGTTCATACAACTTCTATTGTATTTTTAACACTCCGTTTTGTCGTTCTGGTCATCAGTGTGATTCCCCAGAGGCTAATTTCTCACAGTGTTGTGTGATCTTGCAACAACCGAATTATAAAAGACACGCCAAGTTTTAAATCAATTGAAACTAATATGAACTAACTACGGTTTGTATGGTAAATCTCGCGATTTAATTTTGTATTCCACTTTTCATATTAAAAGTCACTTCTAGGCATTTTCGGTCTTCTACAGAGTTCAGGGCAATTATTTCAAGGGAACCGTATACAGGGTTCTGGTAGCAGCTCAAACAATAATCATTTGCTTAAGTAACCCACTTACTTCATTCAGGATCCCAGTAATTATGGTTTATTCTCACTCACAAGCATTGTTTTCCTTGGTCGGCTGAAGTAAACTTATCTAATGTCTAGGACATCAGTCTTATTCGAACCAGTTAGATAGTTTAGTTCGTTTGTTAACTTGATTAGCCCATCAACTTGATCGACCACTTGATTTTGAGTTAACTAGTTTATGTTTGTTGTGTTCCAATTTCCTTATCTAAATTGGCATGGATTGCCCTTGTGTTGGCAAATCACAAAACGGGTGGAACGGATTCACAGAATCCTAAGACAAAAAGATTTCATGAACCGCAATCGTGTCGATGCTACTCTAATGGTAAAATACAAAAAAAACAACTCGGACGAAGCCAACTCAGTGAATGGATGTACAATAATAGTGTGGCTCTCTATAGCCACACTAATAAATACCATCTATGTGGTTACATTTTTTCTTAGCTGGACGGCATCAAATTTGTGGAAATTACAATAAGCAGAAAATGGGCAAGACTATGATCCGGTATGGCATGAATTTACGATATGTTTACCCTAGGAGAGGTCTTGAAGAATCGACAGTGTTGTAAGCTGGCTATAGTGAAATGTATTGCAGTTAGTGTGACCGCCATTCATTTGGTTAGTGGTGAGATGTCAGTGAAAATAGTGAGGGCACATTTCGTACTTTCCGAAATGTGCTAACATTGTAAGTCAAAAAGATATCAAACCTTAATGATTCAGCAATGTGGTCTGTTCGCAAAGCACTATCAACAGACTTGGTGTGTTTTATCATTGCTGTCCCCACCTGTTGGCTTATATTCAGATGGTTGACAGTATGAAGACAACAGTATTTCGTCACCGAGTACTCCGGTAAACTCTAGCTACGCAATGCGTTGGTCAAGTGATATAAATGTACAATCCGCGTTAACTAGATAACGTTATCCGTGAGCTAACTGAACGTTTGCTACACCAGTCATATTGCACCGGGACCCACGGCAATGGGAGTAGAACAGCAAGATTGTTGGACAGTGTAGTTATCGCCAAACAGGAAGCCTGCACATCTTTTGGTAGAGCGTCATCTGTCTGATTGGGAACCGTTTTATAACTTACAAAAGTGATTATAAAAACTGGTGGTTATGGCAGCGTAAGGTAGTCGGTAGCATGCTAGCATCGAAAATATTCCTGAGCCAACAAACCTTGTTTTAGTACGCATTTCGCTTCCCTTTTCTTGATAAGCTTCTTAATCTAGGACAGTCTGCTCCAACATCGTGGTGGACAGCGGTACATGTTACGGTACTGTCTAGTCAAGCTCATGATAGATATGAATGAATGATTGAAAATGGTATCATTTTTGGACTGTTCGAAGAATTTTGATTGTGAAATTTGCCCATTATGGCTATAATCAGAATGACTACTCACAAAGCAATTTATCGAAAGCGTATGAGACTGAAGCCACTCTTCAGGGGGCCATTCATCAAATATCTTATTTACTATTTCCCTCTAATGGCATCAAACCGACTCTTGATCTTGAAACAAATCTGCAAGGATAAAATACAAGATTTCAGATTGTATACTAACTAAATGGTTAATTCATTCTCATTTTCGTTACGATTGGATTTCCAACTGAGTTTCTCTTATGTTATAACTGTGCAAAATTCATGTGTTTTATGGTACTCACAAAACAACTTAATCTAAATGTTGCTGTTGAAGCATACTTGATGTTCTACTAATGATATGTCGCTTTACACTATAATAAATATTTCACTGGAAGTTTTAGTTTGATGTTTTATCAGTAAACCAGATGAAGTGTTGTACCTGTTTACTTAATCAGTTACAATTACTCAAAACTTGGTTTGTATGTACTGTCAGGGTACAATATGACAGATGGTTTATATATCCAGGTAGATTTTTTGAACACTACTCAGACTACTTGATAATATCGCAATCCGGAAGAATAGCTACTTATTTCATCTTTCTATGGTTTGCAGATTACGGAAAGCAGTTTACAGCAGTTCAAACCAGTCAGCTTCCATCCACATGTCAATGCCGAGAGTCGGTGAGGACAACGATTGTTACTGCCGGTTACTAGAACATACATCAGTCCACTGTGAGATATCAGTCAAAACTGAAGATAGTTAACACGATGTATTTATCTGACAACAAGCACTAGTAGGTTTCTTGTATATAACATTACGTTAGCTGATTCTGGAGGCCAAATGACTTCTGACAACGATTTGCTCGACACAGTACGTTAGGATCTTTGAGTCTTTTGGTTGTTTAGCCAGATTCTTTCAACTGGCTCAAAGTATGTGAACGTGTGTTTGAAGAAAGTTCTCCTAGCTCAATCCTTTTATAACAGCAGCAATGAAGGCATGCATGTATTGATGGTGGAATAAAAAGATCAGTTCTATTAAATAAACAATTTTCCGAGCAAACTAATCAAAAGCATAGCTTCTATAATTCTCTGTCCGATTAACTTTCTCAAGGAAACGTAAAAATACCTATTCGCTTGAAGTTGTCACGGACTGAAAAGTGTTCAAATCACTGCTGTTAGTAGCCCGAAGCAGCTGATCAGCCGATGTTTTGTACCACAGGAGAGCTGTAAAATCTTAGCTTCGGATAAAAGAGTTCTATGAATCATTCCCTTCCGATTTGAATACAGCCATCTGTGACAGAGCGACTTAGTCAGCTGGTCTGCGTGTACTTGTGAACAGACGCATTGGTGGTCTCAGACGTTGGTGAACTCCGAGATCTGGTGAGCACATATTCAGATGCTACTCTCGGCTCTGACAGTTTTCTTTTGAATTTGCAACTCCGTTGATCTCAACTTTGATATGGAAGCATTCTATTTTTTCCAGAAAAGATCCATATGCACTTATTTCTTATGTCACACGGATTGCACAGCGACATGAATCGCAGTCATCATTTTTTCGATCATACGTTTCTATGCCAGATACACTGGCATGGGCCATTCGCATTCACTGCTAAGCCACCAATATCCTGATATACATGGACTCCTAATCCAAGTCACTCTTATGTTTGTGAGTTACATACAGAAGATCTACACCCTGGTATTTTGGTACTTTTGCTATTTGTTATTGAGTATTTTGATAAGCGACGATAAATGCGGCTGAGAATGGCACATGTGAATTGCATTTGCTTCCATGCGTGGAAAAGTGCAAAAGATCGAAAACGTTTTGCAGGTCCAGCAAGAGAGTGAGGTACAACGTTATATGCCCCAAAAGTTACTACAACTTTTTTCGACGCTATCGCCAAAATATCTACAAATTACCTTCTGTTGTGAATTGCGATACTACAACATATCCGTAAACATCATTTCTTGTTAACGTGGATCAAGAATGTTTGGTACACCGGACTCATTTCATATGTTTCCTAAAACGATTCATTCTGTAAGAGTTCCTGACAGTCGTTGCTAACTGCGTGCATTCTAGGACACGACCTACATGTTCGTCAGATGATGACTGCTTTTTAACGCGAATCCGGTATTAATTCTCCCTCTATCTTGCTTATGCTCCAGAAGGAACCATCATATCGAAGATACTCTCGGTTAGACTGTGATGTTTGACTGCTACATAACCATGAAGAAGAAAAAGAGTAAATTCTGTGTAGGGAGAGAGAAGCAATGAGGTAGAGAATGGAAAAGGACCTCTATATTTAAACATTCAACGTCAAAGTGTTTACACATTGCATTGTTTGATTTAGTGATAAGAAGGTATTAACGTTTTGTTTGATAAGTCGTTTCGGAATGGCGTATTTGAAAGAAATTGCGTTAGTTGGTATTTATGGATTTTAAGTTATCCGCTCTCTCTGAACCGGGCCTGAATCAAAACCAGTCAGATAAACCGTTTGAATAACTACTAACCATTCAACAGTCATGTGTAAAAGCAGTCTCAATGTTCGATGAATTGTAACGTGTACAGTACCGAGCAATTGAACTTGGTACAGTTTAAGTAGCAGTGTGAAAAAACTACCAAAATACAAGACAAATTTAATGTAGACGGATACACTATTCACCGTGTAATGTTCAGTACGTTATTCAGCTGAGGTTATTAAGGCTGCAGATCTCCTTTTGAAAATCAGATGCATGAATCTTACCTAAATGCAGAACGAAAAATATAAAAAATTAATGATCTATTTGGGTACACTAATTTGGTAGACCTTTCGGAAGCTTATTACAACTTGCTATTAAATTGCTGTTGCTTCCGGTACCAATGTAGATAGCTGCATTTTGAACGTTGACTGAAACGGCTGATCACAAAAATATATCGGTGAGTTCTTGACTACTTTGTAATACTGATGAGTAGTCGGGGAGTTGGTTAATTTCAAGTTGAACATCTACAACTGAACAGAGCTGTCGCATTCCCATAAACTTTTCAGTCGGCCCCTTTCGAACAGCGGAAGCATTAGACTCGAGTTTCGCTCTCATTAGAGCTCGTCAGTAGTGCATATCCTTGCCATGCCCGGGACTAGAACTCTGGCCACGCTTTCATGAGGCAACCGTGTGAAACACTGCACCACTGACCTCACATCAAGCATGCTCGGATTATCATATGTGAACGCTCAACCTGTGCAATACACAGTAGTAAATGTCATCATTTAAAATTTCAATCCCCTGTTTGTCATGTACGATTTCTACGCGTTTCGTTGTTCAGTCTGAACATGCTTCCTATTCACTTGAAACTCCTTGTAACAGACACCTGTAATCACCTCTGTGTTTTGTTCCACAGTTCTATTGAAATTGTTTGGTTTACGAAAATGACTAGTCATGAATGTTGTGAAAAGCATGAGCGCTTCTCGTCCACTCCAAGTAAGTAAGAAGTGTTAATTTTAAAATTTAACGGCAGTTATCTTTTATTCATACAGATGGAATAATACAGTCAAAGTTCAGTCCCGGTAGTTTGGATCAAATTACAATCTATATGATATTGCTTACGATCAAGCTCAGGTTAGTTTGACACGAGCTTTGTTTTCATTAGTGTTACTCGTCTCTAGTTGAAGCTGAATATAAAGCTGATAAATGAATAAAATATCTCAAGTTAACTCCTCATTACGGGTTAATTGCATTGTTTTTAATGATTATCTAAATGGAGAAAGGACTTTGCCTATATGAGCGTGCGGTTGAAACGGACAATCGGACTGCTTGCGGACAGTCAATACCCAATCGACTCATTGATTATATAACACATTGGTTACGCATCTCTCATAGTCCGATCCAACGTTCGCTATGGTCAGGCAAGACTTAGCGATATAAAGAACACATTACCCTCAGGACTGTCGATCGACCAAATCAATTGGACCAATAAAAATAGACCAAGTACTCACCGTCGGTGATTCGGCTGCGCGCGATTGGTGGGAATCTGTAAGTGAAAGAGAAAAGGTTTGTGAAAATATGCTTATATTCAACAATTAACGTAAAATAACTATTGGGTTCTATGGGTCACACAGTGAAGGTTGTTGACAATTTAACCAGTGAAAACGATTCGGGAATGGGATCAAATGTTTAATTATAAATACTTATTATTCCGTAATAAGTGCTGCATTGAAACAACTTACTGTTTGTGTCTGCGCACAGACAAAGTTAGTAAACGTTAGAATGATTAGTTTGACTGACAGAGGTTGAAAAGATTTGTTCGTGTGAGCATTGATTAACACAGAGTGCCATGAGTGTGAGGGAGACAAATAAAACAGAACTATCCATGAGGTTCCAGCTAATCAAGTAAGTTAGTCAAAATCAATAAACTGGAGTGAAAGGAAGGAAAGTTTAGAGATTCTTGCTAAATAAGACTTAGATTCAACGGTTAGGTTAACACAACAAGTAAATTAAATGATGCAACCTAGAGAAGCATCAGTTTAACTATTTACTTTTGAACTCCTAACTTCATGCCATATATGTCTAAAGAACAAAGCAAACGCTAACCCATTGTTACAGTTTTCACACATAAGGACAAAATATGGTCTTTAAAGGCTTATAATCATAGAATAAAATTTGGAATAAATGCATGTGGTGTGTACGTAGCAACCATCTTGTGGTGTACTTCATATCAAAAGAATTATAAACGTAGTGAGAATTAGTTGAGGATTCAGTTGATAAAAATTGCTCAGTACTTGCATTGAACCACAGATCTAACTTTCTGCTAAATTGTTTAACTTGCAAATGCGACTGGGTCTTTATATATGTTAATTTAGTTCTCTTTAGTGATATAGTGATAAACACAGTTAACATGTGAAGGCAACGACTGCAGTTGATGGCTCAGTGTCGGCAAGGATATACGCACTATTGACTAGCTCTCGTAAAGACTTAAGGGGTTGACGGGAAAGTCTACTGGAATGCAAGAAATATGAGTAGTTTTTTTCATAATCATTGCCAAACTGAAATTGGTAGATATTAGTTGCGCCTATTTAAAACTTATGATGATAACCATCATCCGGATAACTGGGTGATATTCAAGTCGAAAAGATCACCAAAAAATTGAGTCTGTAGTGGACCGTAGGTGCTAAAGTTGTTCAGGCTTTTACAATATCAGCTTGATATCTCATTAGTTGTGCAGCAGAGAACACATGGCATCATCAAAGACCGTGCTTCAGATTAAGATATAACTCGTTAAAAACACATCGAGTTATACCACGCTGGAGCTTATTTCACTATGTAAAGAGAAAATTTCAGCTTTATTTCTGTCACAATCTAAGCAAGTCAAAAAATAATGAGACTAGGAAACATTAAACTGCAAATTTTAAACTAGTGAGATTACCGAAGTCTTTTATTAAGGTTTATAAAAATACAACAAAAAAATTACCTCATGGGTGTAGTGGGTGCACAAATAAATGCAGGAATTACGAACCAGCAACAGAACGTTTGTTTGTAAATTCTTTTCCAACTTAATCACATGTACATAAACGTGAAGGTAACTTTTACAAATCTGAGCAGTTTGCGAATCTTTACTAAAAAGAAATATCAAAAGACTACAAGCAGAGACAAGTAAGAAGACCGTAACCACACAAGTGCATAAAAGAACAGAACGAAAAGTGCAACCTTGAAATAGCTACCTCAGAAAAAAAATTCAATACCTCACCCACTTATTCTCGTTATTTAATTATCATTATTTACTTCCTGATTTACCGTTTGTGTTGTACAGTCAATACTGGTGATGAAAATGTTCTTACATATACAAACATACAAAAGGACTTTCAGTTTTAAACCATGACTGTAGGTGCTGTGACTCAGATCACAGTTGGTCCTGACAGTGAGTTACAAAACAAATTTACTAGAAATTACTAAATGAACGTAAATACATTAAGAAAACGTGAATACAAGTAATAGAGGTCCACAAGGAACAAGAGTAAGTAATCTTTATGAACACATGCTAGCTGAATGATCACGTGCTAGAACGTTTTGAATCAGCATTTTAAATGGTAACACACTCCCCGACGAGTCAGGTGACACCACCCAAAATTGCCCAGCTATAGATCAAAGATTTAATAGCTCGTAAAGACGTCACTGTGTATCTATCTTGTGTCTTCTAACAGATACTAACTACAATGGAATATGTAAAGTGTAGCGGATGTCCTGTGGAATTGTGTAGTAAACGAACAAATGAACATTACCGAGTATTATGACTATTTAGGCTATCGGTCACCAACTGACATATTTTTCACACATGTTGAAGCGGATTGTCACGTTGTTCATTTGATGCAAACTAAATGGCAGGGAGGACAGTAACCAAGTGCTACAAGCTTTTATGTAGCTTCTGTACAGACCGGTTAGGCCTCCGATCAGTAGATCATAAATGAATACCCAGGCAAATTGTAAAACCACTCATCGGTCTGAAATCAGGAGTCCTTGGTGTACCATAAACCAAAAAGAGGTGCAAGATTACCAGGTCCCTTTAACGTTCTTAAAAAAGCTTCGTTGGCAACAGTACAATGTAATGAGATGGATTATTCAAACGGATAACCATATCAACAGAACTAAGCAGCCTACCTCCAAAAAAGATGGAATCATAATCAACCTCAGCCTGTAGCAAGACTATACACAGTACACATCTCACAAAATAGTGATATATGATTCGACTTGATTGAGGTAGTCCAAATATTGTTCACCACAAAGAAACAAAGGAAGAC
The DNA here is from genome assembly GCA_014338405.1 of Paragonimus skrjabini miyazakii. Taxonomy (NCBI): domain Eukaryota; kingdom Metazoa; phylum Platyhelminthes; class Trematoda; order Plagiorchiida; family Troglotrematidae; genus Paragonimus; species Paragonimus skrjabini miyazakii. Next base: position 61,658 of record JTDE01000575.1, read on the forward strand.
AATACTGTCGACCTACTAAACATTGGTTTGGCTTACTACTTGGCAAATTCCCCAACCCAGTTTCCCGAAAACGTTGGCGTAATCTTTATCTAATATCATCTATCATGTAGATGAAGAGGGAGTGAGAAGTCGGATATCTTTACAACACCACTTCAGCTAGGGATATCTTTACACAAGCACACACTATGCATTCAATGTGAACACATAAAACTAACAAATAATAGACAGTTCCCTATAATGGTGGCGGTTCCCGAAATCAAACTTGGAATCGGGTTCAAAAATCATCTATAGATGTAAAATGAGGTCACCAGCGAGTAAGAATGAATGAAAAAATGCTCTAGCGATTAGTAAACAATGAAACTGTTCTCGATATATCCGTAACCAGGTGGAAAATCTATCTATATTTTTCTGCCCTTCTATTCTCTGTGTCTGACTCAATCAAATCATGAAACTCATGAGTAGATCCAATGGCCCAAAAGTATAGCTTGTAAACCGCTCAATGCAAGAAGTATGGCAAGCAAAAGTATTTGCAGATTTCAAATGTATGCACTTCACAAAACCCAAAAACCAATTTCAAATGCGTATTACGATGGTGTTGCAACTTTAGTTCTATTCAATGGAAATGCTTAGGAGAATGTGTTAGTCTGTTAAACTGTTCACATTGTGAATGCTGCATTTACTAAAGCCTAATTATTGTAATCTTTCGCCGTTAGTTCAAAAGAGACGTGTAAATTGTGATTCAGAATACAGTTAACTACAGTCAAACTTCTCTGTTATTAAATAACAGCGCTATCATTTGAATGAATGGGTACGTCACAGTGAGATAAAACAGAACACATCAACCTTATCATGAACAAACGGATCATTTTCGTTGAGCTGTCATCAGTTACGCATGCCGGAGTTTTAGGTACGATGAAATCGTTTTATTCCAACACATAAGAGACAGTAAAACTCGTCAGTCACACGGTTTATGAATTAAATTCTATTCTTCCCCAGTTTTTTGTTTCCTAGAATGAAACAACAGATTTTTTATCAACGGCGCGTAATAGTTAAGCTTCATCATACACTGTCGTCATCAGTGGGGAGGAGCTTGCTCAATTGAAGACACTTCGAATGAATCTTATCCGCAAATTTGTGATTACCCGGCAGACATGGCAAAAGTAAGCCGTGGTTGCGAGGCTGGACTGAACAGATTTCCAATAATTTGGGGAGATGACAGAAATAGTAGAGTGTACAGTGTGCAGTTCGCTGAAGTTCAAGTCCATACTGTAAATTTTGTCAGTCCGTTTAACAGTGACTGATTTGGTGAAATTGTAAACTACTCGTAAAAACACATTGTCGATATCTACAGTCACACTGAGAAAATATCATTTCTTATTGTTTGCAGTATGAAATGTTCGTCTATAGATTTGGGTTGTTTCAACACATTCCTACAGGCGCCAAATGATCAACCCGTAGACTTGAATTGTACCACTTAGTCAACTTGATAATAACTTAATTTTGTGGAGAAAGTAAATAGTTTACTGATTACCGAATTGTTAATGCTTACTTATTGTTTGAAATCAACTTTA
>JTDE01000575.1:80525-95347 GCA_014338405.1 Paragonimus skrjabini miyazakii
CGTCCGTCGACATTTATACAGGCGGCTGGCGTTTCTAATTGAGTTTCCAGCGATTGGGAAGTATGTTCCTTAATACGAACAGTCAGGTGTCTGTTTGTCCACGCTATGTAGCTCATACTGCAGCTACAGGAATATTTTTTCAACAGTGAGATGTGACAGACGTATACTGCTTGTTCGTAACCATGACGAGTGGTAGATTTCTCGTCCGCCGTATTATACACAGTTTTGTAGCGTCATAAGTTCTGGATACAGCGTCAATTAGACGTTTCCTCTTCATTTTTGACCAGCTGTACCTAGAAACAGGAGTTCTAACTACAGTGTCTTCTTCGGTACCGTCATCTCTCCTACTGTTGGGATTACGGCTCTGCTGTACTTTCTAATAAATCGCAAGGGGTACGCGTTGATCTGCAGAGTGTCCGTCAGTAAGCCTAACTTTTGCTGTAGGTCGCCTTCTGTGCAAATTCTCCCCGCTCTGTTAGAAAAGCATCCTGACTAGAGATCTCTTATGTTGCATCGGACGGAAGCCTTCAAAATACATATACTTTTCTGTCCAGGTAAGCTTTCTGTAGACGGATCTTTCTACCGTACTATCTGATCTCCGAGTGACTAGAATGTTCAGGCACGGAAGGCAGTCATTCGCTTTGTTCTCTTTCGTCAGTTCTAAGCTCAACTGATCATGGTTTAACTTTGAAAATAACGCATTCGAGTCACTTGACCTCTCTAAAGTAGCTAGAATACCATCTGTGCAGCATCCGTGCAACATCAGACTTGACATGTTCTGCATAATTTGAATTCTACTGCGGCCACGAAGAAATCCGCTAGAAGTAATCTCAACGCACTGTCCACTGCAACCCAGTGCACTTGCCGGAAACTATACGTCCGAACGCTGAACCTTATATTATGTGTACAGATAAGTAATAATGATTTCAGTTTGATCACCGGGAATAGAAATGGAGCACTGCTACTTACAATGAACTCGCAAATGCTACCAACTGTTTCATGGGGCGGGGACACCACATCAAAAGAGCACATCAGTTTGTCTATGATATTTAAATCATCAATACAGTTACAAGTTCGGAACTGTTTTTCAGACTGTACTTATTGAATTGTCTTTTGACTGGCTCAAACAAATCAACTAGCTAATGGGCTAATTTATGCTGTGGTGCGTTACACTTACAGCCGAAGTGAGACGTTTGATTTGTGGGTTTTGGACAGTTCGTACATATGCGTCTGCCGATTTGCTTCATCAGCCTGCACTGATCAACAGAGATTTCGCCATTTACGCTCGACCTTTCCAGCTTGTGGCAGATTTCCTTTTTCACTTTTTGGACGTTGTTATAATTAACATCCGGGAGGAACTTCTGAGTTTCAGTAATAATTTCTAAAATTGTATGCAGGTATCCCGCTTTGTCCACCAACACAACCCTTGAGTCTTTGTCCGGACCTAGCACCATCAGGTTCTCATTTTGTCTTATTTATCTCAAACTTTGGAAGTATGCCGGTGTTAGTAGGTTGTGGAGCTTTGTTTATAATTCTGATGTTGGTAGGCGACATTCATTAGTTTTGCTTTCAGCCAATTTTGACTTTCCTCGGATGCTGGCGAATGTTGCTGAATTTGATAGTATAGATCTCAAACTGGGTATGTAATCCAAGTTCTACAGTTTTCTTTGGTGATAAAACAAACCTCAATCCCAATGAGAAGGCTTCCATATGAGTGTGAGATAACGTTTCTAGGGACAGGTTGGTTACATACCTATACAAGTCTTCAGAAATTGATGACGTATTTGTAACGGGACAAAAGGAATCATCAGACGATTTTGGTACATATGTTTTCAACGTTACACAGCTGTACTTCAAAACTTCACATACTTGATTCGACAAACACGTGATAGATAATTCACAGTAGGCCACGACCTGTCGTGAATCTTCTCAAGCGATTTCAACTTCTATCAACACAGTTCCAGATGGGACTTAGTGATCCGCCTGAGGTTAGTATTGTTCGGATACAGCTTACATGACTGAAGGTTCTTGAAAAACTCTCTTGAAAACTGATACTTGGACAAACACGATTTGTAAAACTGAATACGGAGTCGTTCGGCCACTTGAGACGGAGAAGGTTAGCAAGTTTGCCTGTGATACCTTTCGGGAATCTTCTATGGAGAAATTCCTGTAGCTGCATAGCGTGGACAAACAGACACCTGACTGTTTGTATTAAGGAACATACTTCCCAATCACTGGAAACTCAATTAGAAACGCCAGCCGCCTGTATAAATGCCGACGGACGGCACCCAGTATCATCCATTGCAAGGCACATAGTACAAGCAGGACACGAAGTCAAAGTTGTAGGCAGGTTCTGGGTGATTTTTCGGAGCATCTACAAACGCATATTTCAGTTTGCTGAGGCTTTGGCTATCAAACGTCACAGTCCTCCCTGTAGGTTCAAATATAATTTGTGTTGACGCTGCGGCTACCCTGGTAGTCGACATTCCCACAATTTTGATTTCCAGCTTTTTGTGTCCCTCTATTTAATCCCTCAAGCCATTAATTATGCACAGTGAAATTTTGACTCGTCTAAAATTAGATATATGTCCATGTGTGATCTGAATGTACGAAGTGTTATTCCGGGAAATATAACATGGATTGCGTATTCTCATCTATTTAATAAAGTTCATTAAGGAAACGGACTGTTTCGAATATTAATAGTTATCCGCTTGAGTGCAGAGGTCGGAACCATCCAGGCCGTTGGTTGAACTGCTTCTCAGACACAACAGCGTGGCAAGTTCAACGGCATATTTGTATCAGTAAAATTGTTGAATCATTAGTTTCAAGAATCTGCGTAGAGTTTCGCTTACATGTGCTTTTTCTTAAATTTTTTTAGACAAGCAACACCACTGTATCTAATAATTACGGGCATGGTTTAAAAGTGGAAATAATTTGGGTCACATTGATTTCTTTCTTATCAGAAGTTACAAAGCACAGATAATGTTCATTTTACGTTTATAAACTACTGCATCAATATTTTACGTCTACAAATATATCCTATGTTAGAATTGCAATACTCAGAAGTACAGGCTAACTGTTACCGTAGGTGGCCAACGAGTTAATGTTCTTTACCCAGAGTAGCTGATTTCCGGAATGCTTATAGAAATGCCCACATTTTTTTAATTAACACCTGTACTCCAAAGTGTAACTAAGGTATTGTTAGGTGGCAAACAGACACCTCTATCTATCATTCCTAGGTTAATTAATTGTTCGAAGTGGGATCTATAAACAGTCTAAAATATCACGAAATTATACATTAAAAAGCCTTCCGAGCAGTTTAATGGAGGAAATTTATGCAATCCATATTCGTTCAATTTCAGACTAAAATTCTAAATATGGAAAACTGGAATGAAGAGTCGACTCCGGCCTTTTCGAATTCTGATTATTTGTATTGCAGGACAGTATGATCCATATCCATGGAATAGTGTACAGTCGATAAGTACAGGCTCCATGAAACACTCCGTGCTTTTGGTTACTTAAATGGGCTGACTAGAAAGTCTATGGGAATGCAAGAACTGCAATCTGTTGTGGGTGGTGTTAAACTCATATAAGAACCGAAATCCTCTACTATTCATCCATAATAGATAATTGTTTTACATATGACAGTATACTTTTGCTTTATTGTCAGTGTTGCCGTTTGCTGTGATGTGCTAACTGTTGAATATCACTAATTAGAATGTTTTAAATTTTACTTAGAAGAGTGGTTAGAGTTGAAGTGTTTTTAGTCGTCTTGGTATTCCCCTATCACTTGATCTTGCAGTCTTGAGTCAGTTCATTCTATTTTATCGAACGTTTGCGTACGATTGATATACATAGGTTTAACTGTTGTGTAGTAATATCGATAGGTTTAAACAGACTGGTAGATTTGGTTACATACTTTAGGATTTCTGATTACCACTCGATCACTTGTCAGTTGTTAATGGTGCAACAAACAGTCCACTTCGTTTAGTCAATGCGATTGTGAAAACCAATTTATTGATAACCAACACAGACAGGTAGTCATTCCAGATTTAGAAGTTAATGTGACATGGCGTGGGGTAATCTGATGAGACCACTTGTTGTATTTAATGGCACAGTTTTATGGTGCTTGAAACAAATGCATGTGTGGATAATAAATGCGCTCTATTCATTAAAAACCTTGATCAGACAGAAAAGATAACTCAGGCCGCCTAAAATACACTTGTTATTCGACATTCAATGATTGAGGATTAGCAAAGATAAAAATTGCGCCTGATGGTCAACGTTTTTGAGATCTGTGTAGTAAATTAGGGAAAATAACGAGATTAAAACACCTAATTATAAAGAGCCGAACGGAGGGTGAATAACAGACAGTTAATGTAAAGTTGAGAACTGATGTGGTAAATTCTCTGATACAGTTATACACTGTTTTGCTATGAAACAAAATGTAGCAGAATGACAAAATGTCAATTCTTGTGGCAACCAGACTTATTGCAAATAATTAGTCAGGACAATATCTGATGAGGTCAATCCATAATCTATAAGGTCAATTCCGCCAGTGTAGTCTGTTTAATGTTGGACTGATTGAAATGAAGATAAGCTGGTTGAAAGTACTGACACCTTCGTCAGAGTCAACGATTATATTTTACAAAAATGGTAAAGTTTACAAAAGCGGCGTGCAATTTAAGTTAGTTTTAATTTTAAAATATTCAAGAGCAATAGTAGCATTCATTGCTTGGAATGGAATCATTAAATGCCTCCTTAGTGTTAACTCGTTGCACTGGCTGTTCAGCCCACAGCCACAGCTGATCTGAGTTTGGTAAGTCAAGTCTTTAGACGGGAATACGAAGTTGTTGACGAAAGAACTGAACTGAACTGGGCTAGCCGAAAGGCTTATCTGAATGCAAAGGCCACGATCGAGTGTGGGGGGTGTCCAATTTTGAATAATGGTTGTTAAAAAGATTTTAGGCAAACGACCTTTATGGCCTTAGTGTTTGCTGTCAGTTGAACTGCGTTTTGCTGTTAGCATAAAACCAGATAACACGAAACCAACGTGATGGCTTAAACAGGAACTACATACTAACGCAATGAATACCATATTTGGTGTTAACGATCAAAACCGCTACGGGTCTGAAAATTTGATGTAGAAAATTGTATCCGAATCCGGATGGATTACACCTTGACTGTCACATGTAAAACAGAGGGAGGTAAATGGCATGCATACACTCGTGCAGTTGATAGTCCGTATAATATAATTTTACAGTTGTTTGTTCTCTCTTATGCTACTATGAGTCAATAAAGCCACATAACGGTGGTCCTGAAAAGTGACCGCTGTCAGCTATTATGGATGCATACTAGAAGACACGAAATAAGTTAATAGCTGGAGATAACAAACGATAGATTGTGCGCACAAACGGACCATCTGTCAAGCTTTAACTGTTACAAGCTTAACGAGCTAGTCAGTCACCTATACATTGCGGAAAATTAGAGAGATTTTTAAAAACTTCAGAAGACGCATGCGAAAGACAAAAGTGAGGTTGCGTTCAGTGACGAGAACAACAGTCGAAATGGTTGACCAATGTCTATAAACAGTCATGTTTTAGTAAAGACCGTTAAGCCAAAGACATGTTCGACCGCTAGCAGGCTGACATATCGTACCACTGTATGCCAAACACACTTCTCCGAAGCACGCGTGTGTACACTTTGTTCTTAGTGAATACAAGTACTAATTTTTACTACGTTTCCTTAGGTGAAGTGTCCTGGGTTTGACTAATCAAGATAAAGATTTTGTATGATCTTACACAATTTCAGTATATCTCAACCTACGTGAGCATGCTGATTTACGACAGCAAATGCTACGTTGTGTAAAGTCAATCACATAGTTCTTCCATTTGAATGCTTTAGTTCGAACTGACTAGATATATGATTACTTTTTCACCTCGACGTATGTCACACATAATTACAAGAATATTGCACACTTGTCACATCCGATACGCGAGATACGCTTGACAGAATACCCCTTACTTTTAGAAAGTTCAAATCGATAGAGGATAACAAGAACCTATTTGGTGGAAACCTAATTGTAAACGTGAGCGAATTTATAGCCTTGTCGGCCTTACTGTGTAAAGATATGTCCACACCAATCGTAATAGTCGGGAGCAGAACAATCTTCCTTGAGAAGATATATACGCCCCCGAAGACCGTCTCCAGTTATGAATAAGAACGGATGGTCATGGTGTACACTCAAACAATTACGTTTCCTTTGGTCTAACACCCAGCAACTTAAACCGGATGCCGGATTTTGTGTTTAGAGAGAACAACAAGCAGTTCCAAGAACGCAGTTTGGGATGTTCTTTGCTGTGGTCACTGAACAACCCGAACATGAAAGACGAACTGCAGAAATAAGGTAGATTTTGGTATTTGAAATTTTGTGAATTAGTCTGGAAACACTATTCACAAGATCAATATAGGGTCTTTCACTCTACGGAAACATCATATTGAATTAGAGAATTGTCAGTTGTAAACTTTCCAAACACTTGTTAGTCTAATCGGTTGTCGCCATCATGTTGACGAATCTCAGATACCGGAATAAATTGGCAACACAGTTTTCAATGTAAGTTGTATCTAGGCAAAAGGAAATCTGTCATCACTCTGCTAGGCAACGTAACTTTGTGGAGACAAATGACCGCTTAGTTTGCAACATCATTATTGTGCATTTTTTTAGGCAACTGCATAAAAGTAAATATACTGCAGGTAGACTGAAATTCATCTAGTTGTTCTGTACTACGAATCACCTGGTATTTTAGTTGCAGGTATGAAGAAAAGAAAATTGCTCACATTGTATTTTTCACAGGTACATAGCAAATCTTGTGAGAGAAACAGTCAACCAAGCGGATTAGAGTAGAGTAAAATAATAGCATTTTACTTAGAGGTTCTCTATTAACAGGCGATGATGTCAATCTAACGTTTTCCTTCTCTTTATTGTAACAAAACGCCAACCTTAAAATCACGGAAATCAGTGGAACCTTACCAGTGAAACAAGTTTTAGGTTTATAAAGAACAATATATCTAATTTCTGATTTCTTGTAACAGATAACAATAGTTTGCTTACAAAAGTTCAAAATAAATCCATCTACAAACCCAATTTTTCAATTAGTTAATCTCTTGTGGCAAACTGTAGGTGGCAAAATGAGGCAAACTAATGTTCCAGATTCATATTATAAGGATGTTATAAGGATACTAAGCGAAATGGGCTAAGTAGGTGGACATACTGAGAATGACTGTTAGACGAGAAAATGTCGAAATAGTTTCAGAGGAATCATTATTGTTAACATGGTAGCTTTATTATGTTAAAAAATTATGTGTAATATAACGGACAATTATTATGTAACTCAGACGTTTATCACTAATAAAAGAATATAAGGTCAGAGACGACTATGTTCATCAGAAATTTAACACAATGAAATAATACTTTTTATCCGTTGCATTCAATATTCACTACCTTGGCTAAAAAAGTCATGAGATTGTTTTCACGAGACTGTTTTCTTTTGATGTCTAATTGAATAGTGTGAGAAGCATCAAAAGTATGTTACAGTATAATAATTACCTAATTGAATGGTATCAACATTTGCGTGAAACAAACAAACATGCCAGCTTACCACTCTGGGAAGTTTGCGGTTGTTCTCCTTGGGGATAAGTGCCATAACGAATAACAGATATACTCTCATTTGGTGAAGTAATTTTAGACGGAAGGCGAGAAAATTTTGGAGTCACAACAATTGCTTCCGATCGTATCAACGTTTCATCAAATTCTTCGTCAGACGAGGAATCACCGATCGGAACTAAATCCTTGGTTCTATGACGTTGATTCCGTGGCAGTTTAGTTCTTCGCCTAGAAAGGGTGGAACAATCTTCCTCATCCTGACGGCACGGAAGTTGCACAGGACTTTGTAACTGGACCTCGGAATCGCTACACGCAGTTATGTACACTTCGTCACTCCCAGTGGTACCGAAACGACTATTAACAGTAACGTATGAGTCCGCTTCACTTATTACACTTTCCTGACTGAATGTCGACGATATGGAGTGAATTGAACCGGGCATAGATGAATCGGAATTTCGAAGATGCGCACGTAAAGAGCCGGCAGAAATGGGACGCTGTTTAATAGGAGAACCAAACTCAGTTTCAGTTCGCTTCGGACGCAACCAAACCTTTTGTCCCGTACTTGCGTTAGTAGAAGCGACAGGATATCCGGATTCAATCCCCACGGTGTTTTTTAAACTACAACTTTTCAGTTTTCGACTATCTGCTTGTGTGGCATCATCTTCACCCGTGTGAACGGTTAACGGAATAAGCGTAGAATCACTCAGTGTTTTGAATTCCACTTTGATCGATTGATTGGGTAGAGTGGCTGACAGCGTCTGAGGCACATGATTTGATTTAGCGTGTTCGTTATTACCTACAGAAGCATCCAAATCAGAGGAAGACCAATCATCTTCTATCTCTTCCGAGGCTTCATCAATTGTGGTCAAAGCATGCTCATTATCACAGACTTGATATTCCACATGATTTGTCTTACCATTAACATCGTTTGAATTAAACTGAAAATGACCTGTTTCATCTTTTGTGATCAACATATTACTCAGTTGCACGTTTTCATTCGCACATATTTCGAAAGTTGGTGAAACAGCAGGTGAAATACTTCTATCAGAATCCACTTCGTGTGTATAACTATCCGACTTTAAATCGTCTAAGTCCGTTTCTTTTATTGCCTGATGTCTGTGTGTTTCTACCAAACAAGGTCTCAGTTCTTTTCTGAATTCCTGATGAATGATATCCTCATCAAATGGATCGTGTAGGTTAAAATCAGAAGGAGAGCGCCAAGTCTTACCTTCTTCATGGTCAGGTTTTCGGTGAGACAGAGCAACAGTACAATCGAGCAACTGATCTTCACTTCCATAAAGTGGAAAATGTTGTTTTGCCTCCCTTATCTTGATTTCCATATATTCGTCTCCTTCAGCCAAATCCTTCAACGCCTTTTCTGCATCAGAGTGTGTTGGATACAGCTGCGCTCCACTATCCGTACAGAAAGGATGGAGCATCACTTGCCCATTATCTTTTCTCTCATTCTGCATGTTCAAGAACATTGCGCTTCTTTTGGGTTCATCACCAAATCGTGCGGCGCGTTCCGAAGTTGGGGATGTTTGTGTCATATCAATTTTTGAAGTGAGTGCATCTATATCATGTTTGACAGACTGGAGTAGATTCCTCATTGAGTCGTAACGCGCCTCGCTTGCTTGCAACCACTCCTCTTCCATCCCCGTTGTCAACGAACGATCCTGTTTGTTTGTTGTCATTGTGTTTTTAAAACGAGCATGAAAATCCTTTGGTAAGTTCAGGGCAACGACACCAGTTACATCAAACACATTAACTCAACCCGTAGTTAATCACTTGCTCTTCATGTAGAACAAATAAGATGTTATGAATATGCCGAGCAAGTCTGGGGAAACTGTCTACAGCAATTCGCAGAACTTGTACGGAACTGTTTTCGAAATGAAATAGACGAGTGAAGAACGCGCACGTTGGTTGGTTCGTTAGCAGAACGTGCTGCTTGGCTAATGAGAATAACGCTAACAAATTCACAGCTGACCGACACGCACAAAACAAAGGGTAGCTAGGGTGAGAACACAAGTTTCGGATCGATAAGGCATAGTAAAAATACGCGTGTGGATGCACTCATACACACACGCGTGCACAAAACCCAAACACACAGAAGCCGAGCTCAGTGAGCGCACAAATTTATCGTTGGTAAAAGCCCGCTCTTGGCAGTGCACGTTGATAACCCCAACCAAAAACAAAATAGGTTTGGCCTTTCTTCTGATGTTGTGACAGCTATTTGTTGTTGTGATCAGTTGAAGAAAGGAAGCTGCAGTCAGTATCGGTAATATCGGATCGTCACCAGGTCACCTAACTGACTTCAAGGCTTCTTTTAGTTCGAAAGTTCACATAGTATCCAAAACTCATTGCCGACCAAGTAAGTAACATGAATCTGAAACGAACAAGAATTTGAAACAAAATTTAAATGGTCTGTCAACAATGCAACTACATGTAATTCGCTAGCATTCCAATATTCGGTGATTTTCGTAAGGTGTAATGGAGGGCATTAAGAATAAATATGTGGGATTTCGTGTGTGTCACTAGCGACATTCCAACTCTGAAACAAAATATTAGCTGGACAAATACAAATGCGTTGATGTTACGGGAATGTAACTGAAACAGCGCAACTGACAAAAAAAACAATATAAATAGATAAGTCAACCGTGAATAGTTTTGCGTGATGTTAACATAGTTTTTACTCTCTTTAGTCAGGAACGTAGAAATGTTAGAAGACACAGGACATGCCTATAGCTCAGGTTTTTTGAGACAATGCAGATCAATACGCCCCCGTCCCGCCCTTTGTGCATACATTGTTGACTCAAGCGGTATGTCTGCATTAGTACTGATAACAGTCATATAATCTAAAGCCAAATTGTTGACCGCTTCTACTGTTATGACCATCCGCATGTTATACATACTTTAATATTGTATGTTTGTAATCGAAAAGAATGAATGAAATGTTAATGTCTCACTATGCATGTCTTCTTTTGTTTCTGGTGTACAGGATCGAACGACTTCGAAGTGTTGACAACCAATTCTACACCGAAGTTCGCACGAAGTCACTTCATTTCGCACGCTCAACTGACGGCAAAACTAGGGGTGATGAGACAGATTCTGAAATTTGAATCAAATTTTTACGAGCAATGTGGCTTTCTCTTGGACGCGGCTCTGTGGCAAACAAATACAATGTATACGTCAAATATTATGTCGTCTATACGCCAAATTTGATGTAGGGAAGCATTTTGGATCCGTTCTGAACTGTTAGAAGTAGCTGACCAGGTAGTTAGTTGTCCTCCGTTATCATTTATAAAACTACTTATGAAATGCCGAAAAGGTATATAACAATCTGGTTAGAAAGAACAAGTAAACGAATTAACTACACTCTTCGTAATTACTGACTATATTTTCAACCTGGTTCTGATCAGTCATAAGTTTATCGGCGATGGAGATTCTGTTTATTTCTTGTTTCAGCCACAGAATGATTAGATATCGACCGAAAAAAAACTGGATAATGGGAGAAAGGTTACAAACGGCTGAAAATATAACCAACAGCTGAATACGGAAAGCTTAGGTTAAACAGTATGTTCAGACTGGATGTTCACCGATTGATAAATATGTCTCGCTGTTGTGTACACAGGATACACATGACTGTTTGCAACTGACTGTAGACCCAGTTTTAATCCAAGTGAAGTAACACAATAAATTTCATTAAAAAGTGAGTGAAATTATTACCCTACAAAACAGGCCGCATAAATCGCCGAATTCATACTTACTTTTGATAAAAGCGGTGGTAATAAAAAGCCTATTTTTTTTCGAAGGGATATATTGTAATCTGAATTTACATGGTCCATAATGTTGAGAAGGTATTGAAATAAGGTAAAACATTTGTCATTGTAGAAAAGCGGTCTGGTCAAATTAGGAGTTTCGACATATATAAATGAAGAAATCACATGCACGCAGTTTTTGATATCTGATAATCAATTAAGCGGGCTTCAAAATTAAGTCTCGTCTGAGATGTTTCTTTTTACAGTCATATCTACTACAGCTATGCTGCCGGAAATTTCAGTTCAACGTTCGTTTGGCAACCTAGGCTCGGCTGTTAAATTTGACTTAGTAAAATAGACACTCCGTGTTTTCTATCAAGGTATCTCGCTTGTAATGAAAACCTCAGTAACCTTGTTATGACTACTACCTCTCTAGGTCCAGTTTTGCATTCTGCTTTGTAAAAGGTAAATACGTAGTGCTGCTTGAGTAAAAATATATTTTCGTGGACTTTTCAGTCGTACGCTCTTGAGAAAAGAAGCACTTTATTCGAAGTTCGCTCTTGTCAATACTGATCATTAGTGCATTTTCCTACCGCTCATCAGTAACCAGAATGTCGTTCAACCATTTTGAGAAATTCTATTGTTTCCACTTGAGAATTAGTTCTAGTTGTGGAGTTATCAGCTGGGGTCAGCAGGACAGTCAGTGTGTTCTCTTCCGAAACGATCAGCAGTCGGAGTGTTACTGGCAAACAAATGTAGCCGAACATTTGTTTAACACGATTCTGTCATGCCTGATGTGAGGTGAATGGAACATTGGTCAACATGGTTGCTTCAAAGAAGCGTGGTGGGAGCACTAATCCCAAGCGGGGTAAAACTATACACTGTTAATGTGTTCCTGTAAGAGCGAACTTAGAATAAACTGCTTCTTCTTAAGAGAGGCTGGCCATAACGTGTGCTATGGCTGCGGGAGTTTTCAAATGATGCTCAAGTTATATCAAACATCATTAACCTCCTGCTGAGTGTCTAGTTATGATGACAAAGTAAGCAAACGTTATGGGGGAAAATATATGACCACAGTTGTTTGTGTTGTAGAGGAACCAGTTCACAATATATACAATATATTAAAAAATGGACTGAGCTTACTAGTTAAATAAAGTATTAACACAATATACTAAAGTGATTAATAATAAGAGCCACATAATCATGCCCAGCACCGCCAGGTTGAATACATACGAACCAAAAGTTAAATTAATTTTTAAATCGACTTAAGTCATCGGCTAAAACAAACAACAGGAGAGTGTTAACAAATCGCCAAAATGTATTCTAGCTGTTTCCATAAAATATTTCTAACCGTCCTTTATTTTGAATACCTGTGACAATTCTACTTGCTTACTACTAAATAGTCGAACATCCCAATTTCTTTGTATTGATCACTACTCATATTTGTTTCAGTTTCGCAGTACTGTAGCAGATTTTTCAAATGGCTAATTTCTACCGGAAGCGAACCAGTTAAATTTAACGTTTTATGATGAAAACCACGTTCATTCTGGATAGAACGTTGTCACTAGTGAATAGCAGTCAGTAATTTTCATCTTATTTGCTAATAGGTTTCCCACCGTCTAGTGAGCCAGTTATCCATAAACACTTTTGCTAACCGACGTAAACACATACACACACAGGACGATGGCACAGGAAGGTAATTTTAGGCAGAAATGCATCTTTGGTAATTAATTTTGATGTATGAGTCCAACAACGGATATTAACAGACATTTGCAAAATTTACAATTTGAAACTGCACAATGTGAAGTACCCGAATATGAGTTATTTTACTTCAGGTTCGTAAGTTTTGTTTACCCAGGTTTGTTTATTTGTAAGTACTTAGCAAACAATCTTTCTTGAGGAATTTTAATAACACTGTCCCATCTGCGGTAGATAGCTTCTCAATCTAGGGCCGGGGGCTAAGTATTAAATTCACATCATTTCTAGTTTATGAAAAAATACACTAAGCATTATTTTACCTATCTTGTTATGTAATCAATTCCGCCCTAATTTAGTCTATACTCATTGTCCGATTGACCTGGATTACTCAGTCGGACTGATGGGTTTCAGTAGATCTACAATGCAGAAATTTTACGGATCTGTAGGAATTCCGAAGATGGAGAGTGATATATTTCCAAACGTTGTATATACAAACCAGCAGAAATTATATTTGGGAATTTCATTCAACCTAAATGGTTATAAAGCTCTTCAGTCTAATTTAAATTTGCCATCAGACGTTTTAACTCACACACTTTTACCACCTCTCTATTTACTGAAACTAACAGTGTCTCTCAAACCTGCATATGAAATAAAAAGTGGTTTAATGGCAACAGTTCGACCAGAATCAGAAACAGCCACAATCAACTTGTTTGCGTCCGGTGATTCTGACGCGTAGTTTGGCAGTCTCGATGGCATTCACTTCTGGATGGTATACATCACTAAGTATGAAGTTGTTGGGACCAAATAGACACCACTAACAACTTTGACACTGAATTGTTTAACTCGGATTGGAAAATATCAGCCCAGATTATCTGTTCTGACTTATTCTGCTATCGTGAGATCGTTGTCAGGCTTGAGAGTTGCGTTGATCCGCTGAGTTACGCTGGCTACAGTTTCTGTCGTCTAAGCTACTAACACGTCAACCACACAAACAGGAAATAGCCGGATTAGACATCGTGTCTGTTGACTACTTTTGAATGTGCGTTAACTAGCCGCCCCTCATTAACTGTGGAAAAATGGATTTTACCCGGAAGGCTAAGTCCGCGGACAATTTACGTGACACTTTCTGAAGCCCCAATGCAAACAGAAGTCAAACAAGTTGAAACATGCGAATGATAGATGCTCATCGTTTAGTATGTGCCGTAAAAATGTGACTACAATAAAACGGAAGTGTATGTCACGAGGGTGGAACTGTGAAAATAAGGAGATGTCCTGTGCAATTCAGATTTTCGGTTGTTGGATCGTACACCCAGGTACCAGCTTGTCATCTAGCATCTAGAAATATCGACTCATGCCCAACCTTCATTACAGTTGCACTAAATCAAACTTTTGAAAATGAAAGTTAATCGTATTTGCATGCAGACGGAAGCATTAGACTCAAATGATAAGTTATGTAAGCTTGTATACACGTATACACAGAGAACAGTGGTTTAACTATCCATACGGGAACAAATCACTCGGGATGAATCAATGAAGCTTCCAACCTGATGCAGTTCCGCGAGGGAAACTCCCGCTGTTGTGCATTAGTGAAAGCGTTTAATAACGAGCCACTAGGATAGACACAACAAGGCTATCAACGTTAAATTATGTCTCGAGTAATCGCAGGCGTTTGCCTGAAGAATTCGCTCAAACGTACAAAAGTT